>BOPP01000062.1:1111874-1126198 GCA_017312745.1 Gryllus bimaculatus
TTCGACGTTTGATAAACAATTAAATACACGCAGCCGATACCTAAACCAATAATACAACTTTCTGAAAAAAATGTGCTATACAGTGAACACCATTACAAAATGCAATTGAAGACTAGTAAAACACACAATATAACATGAAGACAGAGACCAATATTCTTCAAAACGTTCAGTATTTACAAGAATGTTTAATACAATGAAACTAATTAAAAGACGCCCAATGATTGAATAAGTATCGAATAAGTGTATCTTGAATAAGTGAATAACTATTCTGAATAGTGATCTTCAATAAATGTGCATTATATTGAGATTCATATTGTTACTTCATTTGCTGCGCTATCAGTAAATAAATGGAGACGGGCAAACCCTGAACCCCTAAAACTCAAAATACCACTTTTAATATTTAAATTCGTTCTTTATTATAATTCATTAGAGCCGGCAAGAATAAAGAATATGAAGAGGGACAAGTGGGATATGCGACATAGAAAAATGTACGTTGACAATAAATGAAAAAATATCTTACTTCTCAGAAGACTAACTTATTACACACTTTTAGTCCTTAACTTTCATTATCATTTCCCACGAGTTTTATTGTTCAAAATATTATCTTGCAGCTGGCTTTAAAATGTTTAATGAACTTTATAACTCCCGCCTGCGAGTCTAAGTGTGAGAAATTCGCCGATGTCATGTGGCGGTTAAGAGGCCGAGACCCCACGCTGGGGACCACGCGACACCCACGGCCTCCTGCACGAAACAAGCAGTTAAACCGCTACTACTACTTGACCCCCTGAAGAATTCTTTCCTCTTTCAACGACCCCGCCGATGTAAAACCGAATGGTTACAGACACATGGTAAGAGCACCGCTTTACGACAACATTAGGAAACTCCCTGTTTTTCGGACGCCGATTCTCTTATCGACCCCATTACGGCTGTTCGTGCGGCTGTATTAAACGCGAACCGCCTTACTTGCGGATTACAAACTTGCGTCCGGCGTTATGGTTTTCATTTGGAGGAGCATGCCTCTGCCCGGATGTCTCTCAAGCCACGAAAGATTACCGCCCGGCTCTAAACTTTTTTAATTTCACTTTCTGCTTTAGATTTCCACAACAGCGGCTTCCAATCTGGACGGGGTTTGCCACGAGGATAAAACCGCCGGCGGACGGCGAGCACAATGCGCTTTTTATGACAATTATGGAAGGAGAATAAATGGAAATCAAGTTTACAATACTACCGCGGATACCCCCAAAACGGCTTCAAGAAACCTGAAGAGAAAGAAGTGTTTTTAGCTGTTCTCCATCGGTTTTAGGAATATGTTCTTTGTGTTCTTTTAAAAAAAAAATTGAGGAACAAATGAAGATGTACTACTTGGAAATTAATATGATTTTGAATTCCATATGTTACTAACTGCTTCAACACCTATTCGTCACACTTGTGAATTCAAAATTGAAAAATACAGTAGTTAATACTTCTTTAACTTTGTACTTTGCTAAGTTTACATTACACGAATGAGTTATACATTCTAATATTGCTATTTCGTCAATTTATACTTAGAGTGCACTACAATATTGTGTACATGTTATTTCCCAGAACAGTCGTCCCAAATCGCAGTAACTTTTGTATAGAGTGTACTTAAGCATAAGGGGCGTAACCGTTCGAGTTCGATATACAAATTCATAGCAACCTATTTACTAATGGCCCGACTTTATCTGTTAATTCCAATGTTATCATTTTCACATCATAACTTATTATCAAATTCGTTATGGAAAATTAGTACGACCTGATCTACAATTGTTAATCAAATGTATAAATTCCACCTTCTGGGTACGAAAACATAGAAACGTCAGACCCCGTTTGGACACTCGAAATAAAATCGTGTATAGGGAACATTAATGTTACAGAGCAGAATTCATGATTACCGACCGTTGCGTAACGAGAAGTCCTACCAGGTTTCAACAACGATCAGCCGGTGTTGCTACAATTGCCAAATAGATGTTTTGCCGACATAACTGCCTGGGTGAGAATTTGAAACTCACCTAATCAGAATCTGCCCTTTCAAGTTTTCCATGCCTTAGTTCCCATGCGTCGTATATTTGCAACAGACCACGAAAACGTAAAACTCCTCCCCCAATCCAATCCTAATAGAGGACAGAGACGAGAAAAAAGAAAAAAGATACATCGAGAGAGACAGAGAGAAAGAGAGAGAGAGAGAAGGAGAGAAGAGAAAGAGATAGGAAACGAGGGGAAGAAGAGAAGAGAGGAGAGAGAAGAAGAGACGAGAGAAGAAGCGAGAGGAGAGAAGGAGAGAGAGAGAAGAGAGAGGAGAGAAAGGAGAAGAGAGAGAAGGAGAGAGAGTAGGGAACGAGAGAAGGCAAGAGAGAGAAGGAGAAAAGAAGGAGAGAAGAAGAGAAAGAGAAGAGAAGAAAAGAAAGAAAGAGAAAAGAAGAAAGGAGAAAGAGATGAAGAAGAGAAAAGAGAAGGCCGAAAGAGAAAGAAGATAAAAAATAGAACAGAGAGAAAGAAAGGAGAAGAGAATTTGTGGCGAGATGTAGTTCACGAATGTATAACAGGCACAGCCAATTCAATATGAGCCACCTAATTTCTTTTACTTCTCCAGGGCGGGAGCCTATAATTTTCACAGCTCAACGATTACTATAACTACCAAATTCGATTTAAAATATAGATACCGCTCAGCCACCGATCTAACCCGATGTTTAATTCAATCCTCCGGAGAGCTACACTCCAACAATCACCCCCGAAACCGGTTCAGTCGTGCGGAAAACAAAAATCTCGCGCATTCCTCGCCATCCATCACCAAGCGTTACGCCCCAGCCCAAAACTTTTTAATTTCCCTTTCCACTTAATTCTCCACCGCCGCGTATCTCCGCCCGGTCATCGGGCCACGAAGCCGCCGGCCGCCGGAGGCGGCAGCATTCGCCGGCCGATAAACGTCACCGAGAAAAACTCGCCCGCTCCAGAGAATCCTAGAGGTCGGGCCGCGGCACCTAATCGGGCCATCGGGGTCGAAACCCCCGCCCCCTCCACCGCCCCGTGCGCGCCGGCTGACGGGCTGTTGAAGCGCTCGTGAGCCGAGAAGCCGGATTGGAACGCGCCCGATTGGCAGAAGAGCACTCTCTCGCCGGCCAAGGAGCGCTTTCGACAGCGTACAGTGCACGTTTTATGCTATCGATTATTATATTTTATTATTATTTATTTTTATTATTATATTATTATTATATATTATTATTATTATTATTATTATTACTTATTACTTATTATTATTATCATTATCATTTATCATTTCATTATCATTATCATTATCATTATCATTATCATATTATATTTTCATTATCATATATTATTTCATTATCATTATCATTATCATATCATTCACATTTATCATTATCATTATCTATATTAATCCATATCATATATCATTATCATTATCATTATCATTATCATCTATTACATTATCATTAATCATTATCATATCATTATCATTATCTAACATTCATTATCATATTAATCATTAATTATTATTATTATTATTATATATTATTATTTTCCTGCGCAGCATTAGCAAGAAATGAGTATCACACGCATTTTTGTGCATGTTCTTCTTGAATATTCACATTACGCGCAGGCCTACTGAGTTCTGACATTGTTTACAAATCTCCACAACTTAAAATATTTTCCTCTTAAATTATCAAATAGATATTATTTGTGTCGGCTAAGAATCGTAAAAAAAATCTCTTCATCAAAATATTCACTTCTAACTTAATTATGTATTGTTTCCTGGAAATAAAATTGGTTTCCTGAGTGAAAAAACATATTTTTTTAAAATGCGATTTTAAAATATCTAGTTATGAATAAGTCCAATGTTTCGGATGTTAACATCATCGAAATTAAGACAAAATTATTAAAAACGCCGTAATTACACCGCTAGGGTGAACGAACTCAAGGTTGACCGCTTATCCCACGGGATTTGATAGAGCATATCCCTTCCAATTCGTCGAATTTGTCTCCACCCGTCTACCCTCAACTTGTACAGTCTTATGATACAACAGGATGGAAGGATCACTCAACTGTCAGTGCGGTTGGAACCGCGCTGTCGATACAAGATCATCAAGACGAAAGGAAAAATTGAACGACCCCAGCAAACTGATATGTGGAAGGCCACAGCACTGACCATCAAAATTTAACTGCTCGCACAAAGTCATATGTTTTGTTCTGAGACAAACTATTTCATTGTATTCATTTTAAAATACCGATGTACCCTGAAAGAGGACTCCTAAAGGAGCCACAACATCAAACTCACAAAATCACAAAATTAGAGTTTTATTCGTTTAAAAATGGGCCGAACTTCCATTCACCTAGATAGTAACGAAACAGGTTAGGAAACGTCAGAAGCAGGGAAAAACTCGCGTGTGTAACTCAGTGAGCAAGGGGGCTGCTCTCCCGGCGACGCTCTATTGTGGCGCCAGCCTTCGACGCCAATGATGGCGAGCGACCGAACGACACGTCCACACACACCTGTTGCCAGCCCGCCATCCGCCACGTGGTGAAAACCACGCTTAACTGTTCCACGACCACGTCACCCACAGCGTATTTAAATACCATATACACGAACACCTGCGCGCTCATTCCCGGGGTCTATAACACGCGGAACCGACGATCAGTCTGCTTAAAGTTATGCCGCCGTGCCGCCAAAACTTCGTACATACTCGTTCACAGCTCTTAACGCAACGATGCCTGAGCATCGTTTCATGAGTTGCAATCAGGAGAAGTATTTTCTTTTGCTGCAACTATGCACTAGGCGCGAGAGAATGACTTTGTACGCCAAATGCAAGATTGTAAGCTGTCTCTCAGGAGAATATGGCCTCCCTGCAACATCGCCTGCCTCCTCATAGACACTGGCGCGGAGCGTAAATATCATGTTACCTGTTGCTTGTGTGCGCCGTACATATTATGCGCTGATTGGGTGTCTGCTTGCCAGCGCAACATCCCAGACGAACAAGTCACAGACTCGGAAGAAATTTTATAGAGGGTTACCCACACATAGTCTCCAATGGTTGTACGTTCTGCAGAAGCGGCATTTACAGAGGTACACGGCTTATTTCAATGTATTAAATACTAGGAATACGCACTAACTCATAGAACGAAATACTGCATCTCTAACAAAAATGCCCCTGAATGGAACACTAGTTTCATTCATTCTCAAAACTCAGATAATCCGCAAATATTTAAAGCTGTGTGATGTCAGTGCAGTGCATGATGCTGATAGGCACTGACCTCTTCATACAGAATATTTACAGGAAAATTTCAGCAGTCGTATTTTAAAATCTGCAATAGTGTAAATTCAGTGGTTTCATGCCATTATATACACCAGAAAATTCATTTTCATGAAAATGCTGTTTCAAAAAATAATGCTACACATTCCTTAATTTGAAGTGATTTCTCTTGTTACTTCATAAAACCAATAATTTACTCACTTCCAGTGAAGCTGAAGTCACAACTTCATGAGTCAGGCCACGCACACCGGCAGCCCAATCTTCCCTTTTCTTTCCAGCTCCCTCACCGCGACTTTGACGAAGTGGGAAAGTATGCCTGGTATCTCCTCTAAATCACAGGCCTAGCGTGAGAAAAACAGCAACATCCTTACAATAATATCGATACCTTGCCGCGGCCAGACTCGTGCGAACTGCTCTTGGCTGTCTGGGTTGCACCGCCTCGAAGGCTGTGACACCCTCAATTTCGTCCATTGCTATGGCACTTTCTTACACATCTCAAAAATATATATTCATTCATCAGTCCAAAAACTGAGGAAGACATCAACAAAAAAAACGTATAGGATCGACCTTCTAAGTACTTCAACATCGGGCATCAAAAAAACACGTCCACATTCCCACGATAAATTAAGTATCGTGTATTCAGCAAAATAATCTCCAGCTGATGAATTTCATTTCCCACCAAATTCTTACGGTAACGTTCGTACCGAGACCATTCATTTTTATCTCGTGCGCAGCTACTTCATACAATACCCAAGCTGCCATTTTTTCATGTGATTGGACCGTTCAACGCCAGGCGGAGAATCTACGCCCTCAGTATTTAATAAAAAAGAAAAACTTTCTCTTTTTTGTATCACTTGCGGCCCCGCTCTCTCCCGAGCATCCGAGGAGAATTTGGCCCAATCGGCGTCTGCCAGACGGAAAAAATTTTTTTTGCGCTGGGTCGTGCAAAAAGAAAAACGTCCCACGCACGAGATTAGGGCTTCCGCTTCTGCGGAAAGGACCTCTTATTGCCAAAAACATGGGACCCCGCGGGTTTCCCCACCACCGCATTGAGGAAATGTTGGCTATTTTATTCCCCAATTTCGGTTGAAGAAGGGAAACCACAACCCACCCCACCAACCCCCCCCATTTTACCCCCAACCGGGCCCCAGGGGTTTTTTACCCCATTTTTTTTTTTCCTTCCTTTCATGTGGTGGTGGGTGTGTGTGTTTTTCTTGGTACTTAGTACGCTTCGTTTATAAACGATATATATTGCATTATTGTGACAATCAATATTGATTGGCCGTACATGCATTATTAGCGTTACACTATTCTTATAATGCGTTTTTAGATGATATATTGCGTCGTTGTGACAATCAAAACTGAATTGTCGTACATGATCCATTTGCATTGTATTATTCTTATAATGTTAATGTCATTCAATGGACATTGCTTCTACTACATAAAATAAGATATTGCAATCGGCATTCTTTAATTTCTCAGGTCACCGCTTGACATTAATAGAAAATGAATCATCAATGTGATCTTATTGTAATGCTCTGTTTTATTGGATCATTCACTATTAATTACTCCTTTGTCATTCTTTCTACATTATTTCAACTTCGACCCTTTATTTACATCTTTTCCAAACCCATGAAAAGAGTGTGCATTGAACCATGGAATTCACGCATCATTTGATTGTCGTCATTGCACGAGTAATATTTTGGAGGATAGTTTGTTCAGTGATTAATCCAACGGAAGTCTCAGTAGACACTATTCTGTCATTATAAAGTCGATGAGTCGTTTTGTCTTCTGACAGGTGTTGAAATTAAACATGAATTTGTCATATATTCGCTTTTTTAAAACAAGATTGGCCTTCATTCCGCAATGAATTTAACGTAGCGCTTGGCGTGTTTTCGTTTTTGCTCAACTATTTTCAAAAGTGCCAGTGTTTTTCTTTTTTGGGTTTTAAACTTAGTTCTCTAGAAGTTTGGCATATGGAGGTAAACATTTTATTTCATAAAAATGGCTTAGTAATATGAACGCTTGACTCACTTCTACGTGATAAACAATAATACACAGCGTACTAAACAATAATACAACTTTCTGAAAAAAATGTCGTATTACAGGTGAACACCTTACAAAATGCAATTGAAACTAGTAAAACACACAATATAACTGAAGACGAGACCAATATTCTTCAAAACGTAGTATTTACAAGAATTGTTTAATACAATGAACTAATTAAAAGACTGCCCAATGATTGAATAAGTATCTGAATAAGTGTATCTGAATAAGTGAATAACTTCTGAATAAGTGATCTTCAATAAATGTGCATTATATGGAGATTCATAGTGTTACTCATTTTGTGGCTATCAGTAATAAATGGGAGACTGCAAACCCTGAAGCTAAAACTCAATATACCACTTTTAATATTTAAATTACGTTTTATTATAATATTAGAGCCGTGCAAAATAAGAATATGAAGAGACAATGTGGGATATGCGACATAGAAAAATGTACGTTGACAATAAAAGAAAAGAATTCTTACTTCTCAGAGCGTAACTATTACACATTTTTAGTCCCTTAACTTCATTATCATGTTCCCCAGCGGTTTTATTGTTCAAAACTAGTTATCTTGCAAGCGGTTTAAAATGTTTAATGAACTTTATAACTCCCGCCTGCGAGTCGTTAAGTGTGAGAATCGCCGATGTGTGGGCGGTTACAGAGCCGGAGACCCACGCGGGGACAACGGACACCCACGGCCTCCTTCACGAACAAGCAGTTAAACGCGCTACTACGTACTTGACCCCTGAAGAATTTCTTTCTCTCTTTCAACGACCCCGCGATGTAAAACCGAATGGTTACGTACACAGTGGTAAGAGCACCGTTTACGACAACCTAGAACGTCCCTGCTTTTTCGGACGCCGATTCATCTTATCAGACCGCATTACGGCGTGTTCGTGCGGCTGTAAAGCGAACGCCTTACCTGCGGATTACAACTTCGGTCCGGGCGTTATGGTTTTATTCTGAGGAGCTGCCTCTGCCGGTGTCTTCAGCCCGAAGATTACGCCCGGCTCTAAACTTTTTAATTTCACTTCTGCTTTAATTTCCACAACAGCGGTTGCCTATCTGGAGGGGTTTGCGAGGATAAAAACCGCCGGCGGGACGGGCGAGCACAATGCGCTTTTTATGACAATTATGGAAGGAGAATAAATGGAAATCAAGTTTACGAATACTACGCGGATGACCCCAAACGGCTTCAAGAAACCTGAAGGAAAGAAGTGTTTTTATTGCTGTTTCTGCCATCGGTTTTAGAATAATGCTCTTGTGTTCTCTTAAAAAAACGAGGAAAAAATAAAGATGTACTACTTGAAAATTAATATGATTGTGAATTCCGTATGTTACTAACTGCTTCAACATATTCGTGACACTTGTGAATTCAAATTAAAAAATAAGTAATAACTTCTTTAACTTTTGAACTTGCTAAGTTTACTTACACATGAGTTATACATTCTAATATTTGTATTTCGTCAATTTATACTTAGAAGGTGCACTACAAATATTGTGTACATGTTATTTCCCAGAACAGGTCCCCAATCAATAACTTTTGTTAGAGTGTACTTAAGCATAAGGCGTAACGTTCAGTTCGATTTACAAATTCATAGCATACCTATTTACTAGATGGCCGACTTTATCTGTTATTCCAATGGTTACTCATTTTCACATCATGAACTTATATCAAATTCGTTATGGAAATTAGGTACGCCTGATCTGACAATTTTGAATCAATTGTATAATTCCACCTTCTGGTACGAAAACATAGAAACGTCAGACCCCGTTTGGACACTCGAAAATAAAATCGGGTAAGGTAACATAATTACAGGAGCAGAATTCATTATACCGACGATTCGTGAACGGAGAAGTCCTACAGGTTTCAACACCGATGGCAGCGGTTTGTACACTTGCCAAATAGATGTTTTGCCGGACATAACTGCCTGGGTGAGAATTTGAAACTCCCTAATCAGATCTGCCCTTTTCAAGTCTTTCATTGCTTAGTTCCCATGCCGTATATTTGCAACAGACCACGAAACGTAATCCTCCCCAATCCAGTCCTAGATAGAGGAAGAAGACGAGAAAAAGAAAAAGATACATGGAGAGAGAGAAGGAGAGAGAGAGAAGGAGAGAGAGAGAAGGAGAGAGAGAGAAGGAGAGAGAGAGAAGGAGAGAGAGAAGGAGAGAGAGAGGAGAGAGAGAGAAGGAGAGAGAGAAAGAGAAAGAGAAGGAGAAAGAGAAAGAGAAGGAGAAAGAGAAAGAGAAGGAGAAAGAGATGAAGAAGGAGAAAGAGAAGGCGAAAGAGAAAGAGATAAAAATAGAAAGAGAGAAAGAGAAGGAGAAAGAGAATTGGTGGGAGATGTGTTACGAATGTATAAATGCACAGCCAATTCAATGAGCAACCTAATTTCTTTACTTTTCCAATGGCTAATAATTTTCACATCACGATACTGATACTACCAAATTCGTTTAAGAAATTAGATACGCTCGACCACGCGATTCTAACCCGATTGTTTAATTCAATCCTCCGGAGAGCTACACTCCAAAATCACCCGAACCGGTTCCAGTCGTCGGAAAACAAAATCTCGCGCATTCCTGCGCCGATCCATCACCCAAGCGTTACGCCCAGCGCCAAAACTTTTTAATTTCCCTTCCACTTTAATTTCCACCGCCGCGGCGTCCGCCGCCTATCTCGCCCGGTCATCGGCACGAAGGCGGCGGCGCGCGGGCGCGGAGATTCGCGCGGCCGATAACGTCCCGAGATAAACTCGCCCGACTCCAGACGAATGCTAGATGGTCGGGCCGCGGCGACCTACAATCGGGCCTCGGGGGTCGAACCCCCGGCCCCCCTCACCGCCCCGGCGCGCGGCTGGAGCGGCGTGTGAAGCGCTCGTGAGCCGAGGAAGCCGGTATTGACGCGCCCGATTGGCAGAGGAGCATCTTCTCGCCGGCAAGGACGCTTCTCGACAGCGTACAGTGCACGTTTTATGCATCGATTATTATATATATTATTATTATTTTTATTATTATTTATTATTATTATTATTATAATTATTTTTATTACTTATTACTTATTATTGATTTATTATCATTATCATTATCATTATCTTATCATTCATTATCATATCTATATTATTGCATTATCATTATCATTATCATATCATTATCATGATCCATTATCATTATCATTATCATTACATTTATCATTATCATTATCATTATCATTATCATTATCATATATCATTATCATATCATTAATCATTATCATTACATTATCAATTATCATTATCATGATCATTATCATTATCATATTATCATTATCATTATCATATTCATTATCATTACATTATTATTATTATTATTATTTTCTGCGAGCATTGAAGAAATGAGTTCACACGATTTTTGTGCATGTTTCTTCTTTTTACATACGCGCAGCCTACGTGAGGTCTGACATTTTTACAAATCTCCACAACTTAAATATTATTGTTCTCTTAAATTATCAAATAGATATTATTTGTTCGGCTAAGATCGTAAAAAAAATCTCTTCATTCAAAATATTCACTTCTAACTTAATTATGTATTTGTTTCCTGAATTTAAAAATTGGTTTCCTGAGTTGAAAAAACTATTTTTTTTTAAATGTCGATTTTAAATATCTACTGGTTATGAATAAGTCCAATGTTTCGGATGTTAACATCATCGAAATTAAGACAAAATTATTAAAAACGCCGTAATTACACCGCATGGTGAACGAATCTTAAGGTTGACGCTTATCCCACGGGATGTAGAGCATTCCTGTCCAATTCGTCGATTTGTCTCCACCCGTCTACCCGTCAACCTTGTACAGAGTCTTATGTCAACAGTGATGGAGGATCATCAACTGTCAGTGGTGTGGAACGCGTGTCGATACCAAGATCATCAAGGAAAGGAAGAAATTGAACGACGCCAGCAACTGATTATGGTGAAGGCCACAACTGACCATCAAAATTTTAACCTCTGCACAAAGTCATATGTTTTGTTTCTGAGACGAACTATTTCAGTTGTATATCCATTTTAAAATACCGATGTAGCCCTGAAGAGACTCCATAAAGAGCCACAACATCAAACTCACAAAATCAAAATTAGAGTTTATTCGTTTAATAAATGGCCGAACTCATTCACCTAATAGTTAACCAACAGGTTAGGAAACGTCAGAAGCAGGAAAACTCGCGTGTGTAACTCAGTGAGCAGGGGGCTGCTTTGGCGACAGCTCGTATTGGGTGGCGCCAGCTTCGACGCCAATGATGGCGACGACCGAACGAACGCCCACAAACCTGTTGCCAGCGCCGCCATCCGCCGACGTGGGAAACCACGCTTAATGTTCCACGACCACGTCACCCAGTATTTAATACCATAATACACGAACACCTGCGCTTCATTCCCGGGTCTTAAACGGCGGACGGACGATCAGTCGTAAAGTTATGCCGCGTGCCGCCAAGAACTTTCGTACTACTCGTTCACAGCTATTAACGCACGAGCCTGATGACGTTTCATGAGTTGCAATCAGGAGAGTATTTTCTTTTGTGCAACTATTCACTGCGCGGAGAGGAATGCTTTTGTAGCAAATGCAGATTGTAAGCGTCTCTCAGGAGAAGTATGGCCTCCCTGCAAACGATCGCTGCCTCCTCCAGACACTGCGCGGAGCGTAAATCATGTTTACCTGTTTCTTGTGTTGCGCGTACTATTATGCTGCTGTTGGGGGTGTCTGTGCCGCGCAACTCCCAGAGACAGTCACAGACTCGGAAGGAATTTAGAGGGTTACAGCACATAGTTTCCAATGGTTGTACGTTCTTGAGAAGCGCTTTACAGAGTACGCTTATTTCAATGTTATATACTAGGAAACGCATAACTCATAGAACGAATATGCATTCTACAAAAATGCCCCTGAATGGAAACTAGTTTCATTCATTTCAAACTCAGTAATCCGCAAATATTAAAGGTGTGTGATGTCATGCAGGTGCTATGTGCTTGATAGCCACTGACCTCGTTCATACAGAATATTTACAGAAAATTTC
The DNA here is from genome assembly GCA_017312745.1 of Gryllus bimaculatus. Lineage (NCBI taxonomy): Eukaryota > Metazoa > Arthropoda > Insecta > Orthoptera > Gryllidae > Gryllus > Gryllus bimaculatus. The sequence continues at coordinate 1,124,246 of BOPP01000062.1, forward strand.
AGCAGTCGTATTAATCTGCAATGTGTAAATTCAGTGGTTTCATGGCCATATATACACAGAAAATTCATTTCATGAAATGCTGTTTCGAAATAATAATGCTACTACATTCTTGAATGTTGAAGTGATTTCTTTGATTATTCTAAAACAATAATTTTACTCACTTCCAGGTGAATGCTGAAGTCACACTCATGAGTCAGGCACGAACGGCAGCCAATCTTCCCTTTTCTTTCCATCTCCCTCAATCCGGACTGTGACGAAGTGGGAAAGTATGTCCTGTATCTCCTCTAAATCGACATGCTAGCGGGAAAAACAGCAACATCTTACAATAATATCGATACCTTGCGCGGCCAGACTCGTGCGAATGCTCTTGGCTGTCTGGGTTGCACCGCCTCGAAGGCTGTGACACCCTCATTTCGTCCATCTTGCTATGGCCTTTCTCACATCTCAAAAATTATTCTTCAGTTCAAAACTGAGGAAGACTACAACAAAAAACGTTAGGATCAGAGCCTTCTAAGTAGCTTCACACGGGCATCAAAAAAACGTCCACATCCCACGATAAATTAAGTATTTCGTATCAGCAAAAATTCTCCAGCTGATAATTTCACTCACCAAATTCTTACGTAACGTTCGTACCGAGCCATCATTTTTAGTCTCGTGGCAGCTGACGTCATACAATACCAAGCTGCCATTTTTGTCATGTGATTGACCGTTCAACGCAGGCGAGAATACGCCCTCAGTATTAAAAAAAAGAAAACTTTCTCTTTTTTGTATCACGTTGCGCCCGCTCTTCCCAGCATCCCGAGAGATGCATCGTCTGCCAGACGAAATGCGTGTCGTGCAAAGAACGTCACGACGAGTAGGCTCGCTCTGCGGAGAACCTCTTGCAACATGACGCGTCACACGCATGATGAATTGTGCTTTTATTCAATCGTGGAGGACACACACACACACGCGCAGGGTACGCGCAAAAAACAATCTGGCGCGCTGCCGTTAAGAGCAAGATAAATGATCTCCACTTGTGATCATCCGACAAGTCGTGTCGGATGTTAAGATTAGCACATTGTGTCAATGGGCCTGCCTTCGGACCGCTCCCATTCAGAGTATGTGGCGTTGGTTAGCAGCGCGCCGCTAACGGTGCAAGGAGCTCGGTACGCGGGTTGCTTGAAGTAGTAAGGGAGCGCGAGTGTAAGACGGTGACACGCCACTTAAGACGGGCCGTCACTTCTTTTGAGGGAGCGACAGCGGAACGTGTAACTAATTCTATGACGCATCGGCCGTTTGAAAAGCTACATGCAGAATGTTTGGTTCTATTTATGCGGCGTGGATGTATTGCTAGACATATGCCTATACGAACACCACCAGCTTGTGTTTTGATGACAATATTATAAGAAAAAATAAAATTGTTAAAAAAAGCCAAGCCCTTATGAGCAAACACCAAAGAAATTGCGTTCAGTATCAAAATAAATTCAAGGCTTTCACTCGGCATTCTGAAATTTAAGTATTCCTAGTCCCCAGGTGTTTGCGTGTTGTTCATTATACTTAGTAATTACTGAAAACCCTCATTAAAGTTAGGAGCACAAATAATATAGATAAGACTTACTTGGGGTCATTCAAGACGTATTGTCCGTTAGTGTCTTTCTTCATTTAAGCGACGTTGAAAAATCGTGTAGTTTCTGCAGTGTGCACTATGAAACTTCACGATATTCCGTAAATTTATCGTGGCGAGATAATCCAATCTTCATAGAAGGTTGTCTCACTTTGCACTATTTTACGCCACTCATAACCTCACGTTTTCACATAGGGCGACGTGGCGGTGCTTGCACTGGTGCTTTTCAAGAAGAAAATGTTAACAAGCACTGGCGAAATTTACAACGAAATTCAGAACCGGGAACACATTTAAACGCGACTTAGTGACCAGATGCATAATGCGGAGACGTTGGAGAAAGCATGGCT
>BOPP01000062.1:1131876-1143451 GCA_017312745.1 Gryllus bimaculatus
ACTCCGACATTGAACTGATCCGAATAAACCACAGTGAGAGAGGCAGCCTCTAGTATTTCCATTAAGACAGTGAAATAGTCCAACACGTCTAACAAGTTGACGAAAAAAAAAAAAAGTTCTGTCGGGACTCTACCCTAAGACCACCCTGTGTAGGAAATTTCCGTTACTTACACACAACCACACACACACACACACACACACACACTAACTCACCTACCCCTACGTACACCCTACCTCAGTTCTAGTCCATTCTCATTACCTCCGTTTCCAAGATGCTTCTTCCGAAAACGCACATCACCCTCTCATTTCCATATCTCCCCGGAAGAACTTCCCCTGCCGCCTTGTCCTGCGGCACTGCTCCGACTGCAACGGCGCAGCAGCGTAGTTGAATGTTTGCACCGCCAGGGGCGCTTCCCGCGGGGGGTAATTAGCCGAGACAGTCGCGTTCCGGGGCCGCGTCGCCTCGCCTGTGCGGTGGCTAGCGCATATACACGCGCGCTACTCGCGATAAGTGCAAGAAGCAAGGACAAGCTCGGAGATAGCTGAAGTTAACGCTCATCCCATATTCATAAGAACTGAGAATAGCTCGGATAGGGGCAGCACGTAATTGGTGGTTTTAATTTGAAAGTAAGAAGCTGCTCTTGAAATAAAAAAAATAGTGCGCAGACACAAATGCATATTTGGAAAATTTGCGGGAAAACTCGGGCTTACAAATTTTCAGACTGAGTAGCATGTTCTCTTAAAGAAAATAATAATAAATAATAATAATTAATAATAATAATAAATAATAATAATAATAATAATAATAATAATAATAATAATAATAATATTAAACCGAGTGATTCAGAGCGTAGCGCCCTGACCTTGCAGCCGGAAGGCCTGGATTCGATCCCCAGACTGGCCTTTGGAGATTGGATATTCCGTGGTTTCCAACGGTCATACAGGCGAATACTGAGGATGGTTCTAAAAGCCCAGGATTACCTCTCGTCATTATCCTGTTACCTCATAAGTCATGATTAAAGGTTTAACAAACTTGTATTACCAAGGGATACTGCTGAAAAGCTGATTCCCTGATGACAAACGTTAATTTCTCTCCGGGAGAGAATATGAGGTCACGGAAGAGAACGTGTAGCGTGGTCAGAAAATGGCCAATACGCAAATAAATAATAATAATAATAATAATAATAATAATAATAATAATAATAATAATACTTTCAAAATAGTTTTACTTGGTTAGAAGTCGTAATGCATGCAAGTATCATTAGGTTCTTGTTTAGTAACGGAAACGCGATATATTCGGGCGAGGTGGCAGATAACTAAACCTGCCGGAGACTACTTCACAAGAGTGGTCGAATAGTTTTATTGCTATTAGTCTAAAAGCGACAAATGGTTTGTGGGTCAACTGCACCATAACCGCCTCCTATCGCATCAGAATCCCTTTCTCCCAACAGGAAGAAACTCTCCTTATTTGTCTGTCAGGCGACCCGTTCCCATTCCAGCCGACAGACGCGTACGGCACCGGGACGAGACGAACGGCGGCCATCTGGACATCACCTGGACGTCGCTTAGCGACCGGGCTGTCATGTCACGGGCCGAGGGAAGGCTATTACCGACGGGAACGACCCGGGCGTCTTTGCTGCAGCGTTTACCCGCCTCCAGATAACCATTGGTTCGGGCGAGCGCGGCGGCGCCCGGGACATTATGCTTCGCCTCCGCCGTGTAGCCGTCTCGTTCAGGCTTATCAGCACCCAGACATGCCAACTCTTCCGACGTCCCCTGTCACGGGGCCCCGGCCGCAGCGTTTAATCTTGATAGCGATTTGAATATACATTGGCTATTGTCACATGTGGCTCTTCCATCACGGGGGCATTCGTATGCATGGGGGCGGCGCGAGGCGGCGCGGCCGCCGGCCGGCCCGTTACGCTACGACGCGCACCCGTGGGAAGTGCACCCAACGCACGGACGACCCCGCCTACGCTTCGTTCACGCACGCCCACATCTCTTCCCCTTCCTCATCCGCCTTTTCCCCCTCTGCCCTTGCCACCGCTAATTTCCCCGTCGCCCTTTCGCCATCGCCTCAATTCACCACATCGCCGTTCGACCGTGCCTGCATTCCGTTCGCGGTTCGCCATCGCCTCAATTCCCTCCGCTTCGCCATCGACCTCATTCCCTCCGGCTCCAGCCAACTCGCCTCATTTCCGCCCTTCGCCTCGCCCATCCTCGCCTCGCCCGCCTTAGTCCCTCCGCCTTTCGCCATCGCCTCAGTTCCCTCTGCCTTTCGCCATGCCGTCAAGTCCACTCTGCCTTCACCTCGTCTCATGTTTTCGCCATTCCTCTTTTTTGTGCCTCGCCTTCGCCATACGCCGCTACACTCAGCCCCATTCCCCTGCGCCTTCGCCATCCCAACCTCTTGCCACGGCCTCTTCGTATGCCATTCATCACGCTTCATTCTCCTTGGCCCTTTAGCCATTGTCTGATTCCCCTCCGCCATCGCCTCAATCTCATTTCTAATTCCGCCTTTGCCATCACCCGCCTGTCGGTCACGGAGCCATCTTCCTCTGCCTTCTCTTCATCGTCTCATTCCCTCTCACGCCCTCGTCACTGCGCCTCCCTATCACAGCAGTCTCTAATTCTTTCACCCCACCGCCTCCACCTTTGGCTTCAATCCTGCCAGCCCGCCCTCCTCACCCCCTGTTTCCTACCCTCACGCCCTCACTTTCAACTGCCCCTTTCGCTTCAGCCTCGCCTTTCACCTTCGCCTCGTCGCTCCAGCTTTCCAACACCGCCATTCTTTTCGCCATCCGCCTTCCTCTCGTCGGCTCCACCTTCGCCAGCCCCATCCCTCTACCCTGTTGCCGGCTCCAATTGCTATCCGCCATCCTGTCTCTGCCCCCGTCACCACTCCATAGCGGTTCCGAGCTTCCCCTCGTCATCCGGCTGGGCGTTCGTTACCAGCACCGGTTCCTGTCACACCCCCTCGCGTGCGGCGGCACACATCTGCTGCGCAAGAAGGCACTGGGCGCAGAACGCAAATGCCACCGTTGGGGAAGTCTATGAGATGCTACGATACAGCACCAATCTTAAAAATGACAAAAAAACCCTTATCGTTGCATACCTAATTTTTTTCACGCATTTCTAAGTGGAAAACATTATAAAGTAATATGTATAATCTAGTTATACTTTATCATTCGTTACGTAGCACTGAACTGTCTTGCCTCTAGTCTAGAAGTCCAAACATCAAAAGAGTAAGCTAGCATTGCAGGTTAATCATTAAGTTTTCGTAAGTCAGGAAACGGATGAAAGTAAATCGAGATAATTGTATGTGGTTTTGCAATGTGTTTGAGAAAATTATATTAACCAACATCATTGTTCGAAGTTTAAAAAGTTACAAATTAGAATTGCTAATTTCTCTGGGAAATAAATGAATATGGTAAGATACCAAGTGGATAACTCAATTTTGCCACCTCACACCTCAATTATATTGGTCGTCAACACAGAACACGTAAATTGGTTTCCGTTGACTTTATTGCATGCTTTTCTTGCAGCCTAGTTTTCTAGACAGTTAAAGACGTTAACATATTTACTTACGAGGTAAACAAAAAATTCTGAACTACAGATAAATAATTCTCATGGCGGAAAAAATAGTTACAGAAATACCAGATTCATGATACTGTAACAATTACGTTGTTGCAAATTCATGGATCTTGGTATATTGCTACTGTTCTTTTTTCTTGTATTATTTTTTTCAATTCATTTTGTAAATATCAATTGCCGGAAATTGACAACACCAATTCACTTAAAATTCCAAGGTAATCAAACGCACGCAATTCCTTAATACTTCAACATTTTCTCTCTCTCCTCTCGGGTAGAATATTAACAATATGGTGTCGGTTCCGCAAACAACTACATGCGCGCCGAAATTCCCCAGTGCCACCGCCAGCGCGCATCTTCGGGCGACGCGAGAGCCAGCGGCGCGCCATCTGGCCGGGCATCTGCGCGGCGAGGGCCTTGCCTCCTTCACCGCCGCTCCTCCTCCTCCACCACCCGGGGCGCCACCAGCAGCAGCCCTTATCGGCGGCGGCGGGAGCGGCGGCCGGCGCCATTTACCCGGCCGGCGCCACCGCGCTCCGCGCGCGCCGATAACGTAGCTGGGCGCGGGGGAGGGGGTGGCGGCGTGGAGCCATTGTCCGCGCCCGCCCGACCGCGATGCCGCGACCTTCAGGCTCTGCCGCCGCGGCCGCGGGCCGCGCCGAATGTGCGGGTCGGCGGGGTTCGTGGGGTAGGTGGGGCGGGGCAGGGCTGGGGATGACCTGGGGCAGCGCAGATAAGCTCTGGCGCGGTCGGCGCTGCGCTGTGCTGGCGGGGGCCTGGCAGTTAGTGCGGCGGGGTGGGGCGCGGCTGGACGAGGAGGGGGTGTGGAGAAAAGAGGGTAGGGGGGGCGGGGCGGTGCTGAGCGGGGCGGGGCGGTGCAATGTGCTAGGCCGGCGGTTCAGAGCGGGGCGGGGCGGTGCAGAGCGGGGGCGGGGTGCAGAGCGGCGGGGCAGTGCGAGGCGAGGCAAAGCGGGGCGGGGAGGGGCGGGTAGAGCGAGGCATAGCGAGGCGGGGCAGAGGGGGCGGTGGCGGGGCGGTTGCGGGGCGGTGCGGGGCGGTGCGGGGCGGTTGCGGTGCGGGGCGGGGCGGGAGGGCGCGGGGTAGAGCGAGGCATAGCGAGGCGGGGCAGAGCGGGGCGGTGCGGGGGGTGCGGGCGGTGCGGGGCGGTGCGGTGCGGGCGGGGTAGGATATGGATTGTGGCGGAGTGCGGCGGGGCAGGACAGAGACGGCGTGGGGCGGCAAGGGAAGGCGCAGGTTGGCAGCGCCATAGCGTCATGGGAAGTTGAGGGCGGTCGGGCCTGAAGCCGCATTGGGAGCGGGCGCTGCGGGGCGTTGGTCAGGCGGCGTTGTGAGAGCGGTGCGGGTGGTCGAGCAGAGGGGGGGCCGGGCGTTATGAGAACGGGTGGGCGACAAGCCGTGCCCTGAGCAAGGGGAGGGTGGGCGTGGCAATAGACGGAGTGGATGCCGTCCCGCACGCGAGCGCCCACCGCCACCGCGGCGCCTCAACCCGCCGGGGATGAGGAGGACGCCTTCACAATGACTTGGCGAAGACACGCCGGTGCTTTGCGCCGCTGAACGCGCTGCGAGGGCGTTCGCGACGCTATGGTGAGTTCGTGCTATCTCTAAAGCGTTATTGTGAATGTCCTGATACTACAGTAATAACGAATGAGATTTTGTAAGAGATAAAATGTGCACTCTTAAGCTGAAGGTATATATGTTTGGGCGTGAGTCCGAAGTAGGCTACAGTAAGTAAAATACAGCTAATTCAAGAGAGAAGATATAAATGTAAGCAGAACTAGCTAGGCACAGAAGGCGGCACAGCAAGCTCGCAATGGCATTTCAGACAGAGTTCTGTTAATCCACGAATCAACTATTTGCTACAGAGATAGAATATAGATGTCTTCGGGAAGAATGATAACTGTCCGAGTGTGGGCCACCCTGTGTGTTCGCGAGGCGTATTTTTGAATACAAATGACTTGATAATTATGCGTTGTACTGCCACCATGACAGTGACGCAGCTCGTCCCGGATAGCCTAGACAACATATGCGTTGTACATATTCAAGGTTTTATTGTCGTTGCGTTGTACTCATTCAAGGTTGTAAATAGCGAAAGCCGAATCTTGGAGGTTAATCAACACCTCGGAAATGCGTACTGAAGAGCCAACAGACGAGAAAAGTGATAGAAACTTACGTCTGAAACATAAAGTGAGCAATAGAAACTTACTGCTGAAACAATGGGACTCGAAACATCATACCTCGTCTTTTATTAGTCTTCGAACCTACCCTATATAGTTTCTAAATTACTAATTGTCAATGCTCACAGAAACTGAACATCCATCCCTCGGTCTTTTAGGAGGTGTGAATGGTTTCTTTCGATAACTTTTTTGTTAAAATATATTGTTTTTGTTAAAATACTGTCTAATTTGGTCTAGTGGTATGTACGAGTATTATATTATTGCTCTTGACCAGTATAAGAGTACATGCTACGTTTTGCAGAACCATTAAGTAGTATTGTTCAACAGCATTTTTGCTGCGGCAGTTCACTATTTATCTGCTATTTGTCTATATGCAAACATTTTGGATCATATGAATATTAACTGGCTATTTCAGTTACGAGGCAGATTGCGACTTTAGCAATAACAAATACATTTAATAAACAAATACACCAAAAACCCTTGAATAGATTTTAATTGCACCAAATAAAATCCTTTTAATTTTTTCATATTTTATTCATAGACTGGTCCTTACCTCACGACATGAATTCATATTCTGTGTTTCCATAATTTCGTGTTTAACTACTATATGCACGTAAATACACTGCCCGTGGAAATCTAACAGATTCTAGAGAATGTTTAGAAGAACTGTTGTCCATTTAATAAAATGGTGTGTACCCTTGTTGAAATAATAAACATTATGATTGTGATTACAAACAAGAAATACGAAAATACTGTTTTAATATTTCGGAGATGGTGTGATATAAGAAAAAACTCTCTTTACATCTACAAATAAATTACTTAGAGTGAATACTGGAAAATAAATAATAAAAAATATCTCAAGTGCATGGCGTTCAATTGTTTGTGACAATCGTTAACATTCAAAGCGCTCTTGTTCTAATGTTTAGGATTAATTAGCAAAAATACTGGCAGTAGTCCTAGCCTATCTCATTTACTTGTAGACTGGAATGTTACATTTAAAGCTTCAACACGTCTCGGCATCGAAATAACGTCAAATATTTCAGCGTCTCCCCCGTTCCCCTCGGGAAGTAATAATACGATGCACGACTTCCGCCCTCAAGTTCCCCCGCCAGCCCGCAAAATTCCTCCTCCAACGTCGAACTTATTTCTCGGCTGGCTTCACCCCCGAGCGAACCCTTTCTCGTTCCCCTCTCGCCCGGGCAGACCCCACGACCCCACATCCCGACCCCCCCCCCCCCCCGATCCCGCTCCCGCAAACCGCCAGCCCGCTTGCGTTTAACTCAGAGTCAAACATTGCCCTGTCTCCGCGGCCACTCTGTCCGGGATGTGCTGCGGTTCGAGACCCGACATAAGGTATAAGGGTGTTTTCGACATAAGGTACGTAGCTAGGTTGAATTCAATCGCTGTCTGAAGGAGAGAATTCTAGACATTTGATTTTCTGATCAGTAGTTTTCTGTTGTTTCATCCATGAAAAACCAGAACGAATACCGGAGGAGTACCCTAACAAACGGGCCCTGCATCATGCACGATTCTTTCTTCCTGGTTCCTCATCAGAAACCTTACCCTTAACTCTCTCCCTGCCCCCCCCCTCTCACTCCTCGGCACCGCCTCCGTGGCACACCCTCTCAGTCCCGTCCACACCACCCCGCCCCTCCACATCCAGTCCCGCTTCCACTCCCGTCCCCGCTCCGTCTCGTACCCTTCCCTACACCTCCTCACTCGCCTCGCTTTGCGGGCCCGTGCCCAAGCTCATCGCACCCACCCTCGCAAGCCAACCTCTTCGCTTGCCCCCCCCCGACCCCACGCTCTGTCATCCCCCACCCCTCAATCTCATAGCCCTCCCCTCCTACTGCCCAGACCACAGCACGTGGTGAAGAGTCTTCCCCACTCCCCTTCACCCCCACCCGCAAGCCGCTACGTTCTTGATGGAACGGCCACACCGTCGTTGTTGGCTTAACAAACACGAGATTCCTATCTGCGCCGCGACGAGCGCTGGCTTCGAGGCAAGTAATCATAGCGGCCCCGGTCGCGTTTCACGCCCTGGGCGACGCCATACCTAGAAACACGAGAGCCGACACGATCTCCAAGAGGAGATTACCTCAAATATAACTCGGCGACTTCTCAGTTTCCGTCGTTATGTAGTATAGTTTCTTGTTTCAGCCTTAATACGAAAGAAAGGTTGGATTGTCTTTCGTTCAAAGAATGTACCACCTCCTCTCTTACTTCGGGTAGCGGATTTAATCTCATCTCCATGGAAACGACTTTCCGAATACAAGTAGAAATGACACAGGCAATGATTAAAGATATCTATCTCTCTAATATGATGAAAGACAATGTTCCCTAAGTCAAAAAGCTGTGGTTATTGTATTAATTTTCTGTATTTATTTTAATAAATATATTTTATATCAAGATTTTTTAACGTTTACTTTGGAAACGAAAGATTCATTTGTTCTGTTAACTCGCAATCTTTTGTTACTACATTAAAATCACGACCTACGATGTCTCATAAATAAAAATAATTAATAACGAAAAGTTAGTAAAAATAATTTTCTGGTTTTCGTCTTTCAAAGCGTTTTTCAGGGAATATGTACTGGATTTTATGAATATTCAGTTTATATTTCAGTTTCAGTTACTTTCAGTGTATATTCACAGGTGAAATAACCATCCATACTAAATTACACACGGATCTGTAAAGATGTTGAATGTATATCGAATTGTCATCCAAGTACCTTTATTCCATGAACTGTTTCGGTATAACATTGCTCATAACAGAGACACGACATCATGACTTCGAAGAATATATTCAAAAGCCTGAGCATTGTAACATGACAAGAAACCTTGCCTACATCACATCCCGTTCCTCTATTGCTCCTCCGCCGATGGAACTGCTCAAAAATAACAGATCCCAAACCACCGGATCATTTCGAAGAAGCTCCAGCGACCCACATCGCACCGCAGCCCGGCGCGCCCACCGCCGGAAACCCGAACCGTCGGCCGAGCGACTCGACGGTTCAGCGGCGGGCGGTGGACGGCGGGCGGCGGGCGGCGGGCAGCGCAAGGACCACAGACGCGCAAACCACGACCGGAGACAGCGGCTCGGATTTCATAGCGGCCGAGAGAGACGGGGAATTGTGGAGTTAGGAAGCCATTAAAGCGCAGCATCGCCCCAGATCGGAGAGTTATTGGAGGCTGCGTAATTACACATTTCAAGTGCCAGCGATTTGCCCGCCGCCACCGCCACCGTCACCGCCGCCACCGTCGCTGCGGTCGATAACCTTGGAGAGTCCCGACGTAAATTCATTAAGTTCCGGTCGCTCAGCAGGCCTGCTTCCTCCGCAAGTTCGCCCGTTAAGCCAATTGTATCGCATTACCCGAGGAAACGTGCCAACTGGTCGCGAACGCCGCTCGCCCTCAGCAGCGGTGAGTACGGGGTGGGGGACGGGAGAGGGTGGGGCGGAGGCGGCGAGCCTGCAATGTGCGAACAAGTCCTGTGTCACCGTCTGAGCCGTAGCTCTCCCGAAACGGCCGTTCTCTCGCACGCGGTCCGGGAAGCCACTGCGTTGCCCCAAGTCGGAGACTTATTGTAGCGATTCGCCCTCCACTGCAACGCGGCCTGTTATTGTGTGGTTCGGTTCACGCCGAAACACGTGTGCTGAAACTACACACCACGTCCACACATCTCCACACCCTATAGCCCCTCATTCATTGCAATATGTTGTATGATGATATTAACTGAAAAGAGATGTGTACATTTTAACGTCTACTGAATAGAAGTTAACACTGGATAAGAGCCAAGAAATTCTCCAAACTTGGCTAGTTATTCGATTTGCATCATACTGGTCGTTTTCCCAAAACGGCAGTCTCTAGCCGTTATTATTAGGCGCTAGCGCCTAAACCGTTCAAACGATGTTCTTCAAAATTGATATTCTCCGACCGATCTGGCCAAATTCGATGCCTTACAGTATTTGAATCTTTTTGTAGGTAAATTACATGAAGTCTTGACATTTTCAAAATTTTCTCAAAAATGGCTCCAAATATTACAACTACAATATTGAAGATACATTATTTTAAGAAACACTTATTCAAAAACAGCTTTTGAAATAAGATCATTTGGGATTTCGAAAATATGAGTATTTTTTGCGTGAAATAAAGGCAATTACAAAATGTTTTCTCAAAAACATCTCCATTTAATTCTCGAATACAGCAAAGCACGCTTATAAAACTGGCGCAAGTTCAATTTTCAGTGAGTTCTCTATACTCTTGTAAATTGCAACAAAAAAATCTTTACGAAACTACAGTGTTGATGGAAATTATTTCTAAAGAATTCTTTTTAAAAAAGAGATCACACGTCAGGTCGTATACAATTTGTTTATACGAATGTTTTTACCTTTTATACTTAAACATTCTAAAGTAGGCTACACAAGGTTGACATCGTCAGAAGTATTAATTAAGTCAATTGTTAGTTATTTCTTTCATTACATTGGTTTCAAGCGCATTAGATTGATTTTTTTAAGAATGATTCGGATTTCTTTCCATTCGGTTTTGAATGCGATCACGGTGCAAATTGCAAACATCATGCTCGTCGACTATTAACATTAGCACACTGTTAAGTTGTCGCGCTAATGTAGCAAGTTATTTGTCATACATCAATGAAGATGGATGGGCGTAACAATAGTTATGTGAAACGTGAGATGTCACATACATCATCTTGAAATGGACAGGTAAGCGATAAGTAATAGATGCAAATGTACGACGTGGACATACCTCACCCAATGGAAATGAGCTGTAAATTTCAATTCTGTAACATTGCCTCTGGGACAGAAAAAGGATTGCTTTACGGGAGACAGGAGGTAATTTATCTCCCGACTTTATTAAATAACGGTTAAAAGATAATGTATTTTTCCCTTCACGGCAAGTGAGAAACAGAGCGAAAAAATTGGAGACATTGGCAAAACTTGCATTTAGTGAAAGCATATAATCTCCAAAATGTTATCTGGGTCAGTTTGTTACTGTAATGCTTGTAAGTAATATCTACGTCGGAAAAAGTCGTCTAGATTGCTACGTCGTTTGTTCTGAAGAAATTTTTTCAGTCTCTACACAATAATATTATTTCCAAATATTGATATGCCAAATTAACAAATATTCAAGTTCTAGTGTTTTTTTAAATGGTGCTTGTCTCATGTTTCCCTGACACGCAGATCAGATTATGAAATGAGTATGACAATTTTTTTTTAATATTTCAAAAATTAATTCAGAAAGTATTTAACCTACGATGTCCGTTCCTAAGCTTCAGTGGTATTTCCAACAGCGAAAGATGCACTCTTACATGAACTTTATTATTATCTCTTCCTATATCGCAGCTCCGAAAATACGAAAAATTGTATTGTTAAAAACAATGAGAATGACAGATGTGTATTTCATTAAGCGAATCTATTATTTGCTGTACGTCGCAAATAATTTATTTTTTCCAAGATAAAATATAATCACGAATTACATAATAAAATCACGAATTCCATTGTTGCTTAACTTCCGTTGTGGCAAAGCATTACCATCTTCAACAAGACAAGTCCCTACAATTAAATTAACGCCCTTAAATATCAACAAAAAATGTAGGGCACACATTAAAGAACATTTTAATCAAGAAAACGATAGAATTTACGTTACTGTATTGTATTGAATTAATGCCTAATTTTACGTGGCGAGACTCGGGCCAACAGGCCCGCTCTTTCGTCTGACCCCGTAAAAATTTCGCTACGCTTCTTTCACCAACTAGCAGAGGAAGGAGGTAT
>BOPP01000062.1:1157150-1181202 GCA_017312745.1 Gryllus bimaculatus
GGGCCTCGGGGGGGGGGGGGAAGGGGAAGGGAATGGAAGGGGAAGGTGGTGACGAGCGTCGGCAGGCAGCAGACAAACTCTGCAGCGAGAATGCAGGAGGCTGTGTGGCGGCTGTGTCGCTGCAGAAAGGAGGAAGTCGTGAATGTGGGGAAAATGCGCTTGAGAAATGGAATTCAGTTGTGAATGCATAATGTTTCTTTCTCCTCTCTTTCTTCCTCCTTCTCCTCTCTATTCTTCAGATATTAATATATTTAGATACTATTGCATTAGTCGATTCTCAACTACATCTTTATAGCAAGTATGAAGACAGGGGGAGGTGATGATCAGAATTATCCGTAATTTCTAAAACTTTTCAATTGAAACAATTATCATTAATTTGTTATATTAAAGTAATCATTGAAACTATGTAATCCAAACCAAGAGTTTTTGAACGTCTTTTTTAGTTAATAAGCTGTAAGAATTCAGTTGACTTGAGCTTAGTTGCAATTGTTTTCATGGATTTTATATGTGGTTTACGAAAACGCATTGACTTCTATCCATCTAAAAATGATACAGATTACTATATTCAAATCACAATTATCGCAAACGTTCTCGCTATCACCAAAGGGAGATATTAAACAGAACGAAACTTTGAAGCGAAGGAAAACCTTGAAAATCGAAAAGGACCATTTCTCTACGGATATTTTGATTTCAGAAAACTCCGATAGACGTCCTAAAATCTGAAGACTTTAAAAGAAAATAAAGAAAATTAAAAGGGGAAAACCACGGGTGGTGGGTGAAACCACAGGCGCCATGTGTCAATCGTTCGATTTCGTTTGACGCGGTTTGGCCCTCCATAAACGTTCGCAAAAAGGAATATACAGCGCTAAGAGATCACGAAAAAAAGAAATAAACGGATAACTGAGCGCAGAAAGAGGCAGAAATGACAAGGCGCGAGAAACATTACAAAAAACGACAAAGCCAGTGCAAAAAGAGGTAAGTGGCGAAGCCACGCTGCGGCGAAGCAGGAGAGCCTCTTGTTTTGTTGGTCGAGCCTCGGGCCGATTCAGCCAGCCATAAAGGCACGAACCAGCTGTCTGAGGCGTCGCGTTGCACCTTCAATTCACTCAGGAGCTGCTTGGCTGTCTGGAACGCCCGCGTACAGCATAGGTGCCAACGCTTTCGGCCGCCCAATCTGCAATCTTCCTCAGGGCGAAGTGTCCTTTCGTCAGACATAGGCCCAGTCGCGCGACTCCGGACAGCCAAGCACCTACCGACTCCAGCGCAGAAAGCGGACCTGACATCTTCATTCCCGCTTTTGCCGATCACCCACAGCGATCTTTCAACCCATCTTCCCTCTTACGTTCCCCCTCCCTCCACCCTCCCCTCATTCCCTTGCAGCGTCTCATCTTGTGTACACCATGCTGTCTAGTGCTTCCCTCTTCCATCGTTGGCGCGAATCTGATATTCCGCAGCTGCTATTTGCTTCACGCGGCAAGCCCCCCGCTTGTGCTTTTGCGCAGCGGGCGAAGCGGCGAGAGAATGGAGAATTTGCGCCCTGCCAGAACGCGTTAACGCTCGCGCTCCTGCGGCGAGATTGGAGCTAGGCGGCGGCATATAGGGCGTGGCTGGAAGGACGTGGGTGCATGGGGAAATGGGCGGGCAGTGAGAAGCAGGCCGACGGGTGTCGAGGGTGAGCGGGCCGGCGTGGTGCGGAGAGGGCACGGAAGCGTGGGGTGCGGAGGCAGTGTGGGATGGGCAGCAGCGGAGCGTAAGTTAGCGGGAAGGCGGCAAATGTGAGAGTGGGCCGTGAGGGACTGGGCGCTGGGTGGGCTGAGGATGGCAGGGCATGCGCGAACGGCGGTGGGCGGACGGGAAAGGGGCAGGGCAGTGGGCCGAAGGACCGGGTGGCGGGCGGGCGGAGCGCGTGCGGAGGTTGCGAGGTGGCGGGCGGGGCGGGGCGGAGCGGCGTGCGGGCGGGTGGGGGGTGGTGGGTGGGTGGTGGCGGGCGGTGGCGGCGGCGGCCGGGCGGCGGCGGGGCGGCGGAGCTGAGCGGGTGGCGGGGGAATGAGGTGGATGGTGTTGATGGCTGTGGATGGTGTGGGATGGGTGGATGGGGTGGAATGGAGTGGGTAGGGGCGAGATGGCGAGGCTTTAGTGCTTGTCTTGGCGTGTTCTCCGAGAACTCTCGAGCTACGGTCTCTGCATGACGCCGAAAAGCAGGTTTTATATTCGGAACACGTTTCGCCTTGCACGAATCTGCTAATGTCCAGACTTCACTCCCAATACGAAAGTCCAGACAATTGCAACTCACAACTCGCCTCCTGTAAATGTGTGCAGCAAGTCTAACAGTCGTGTCTGGTAAATAAAGGGGTTCTGCAATCGCGCAAAGAATGTCGTAAAAAACATTGAGGTATCGCGTCCTAGAACAGAACTGTCCATATTTTATACCAATTATTAGATAAAATAATTCGTCCGAATGGCCATTTCAACAAGAAGTGTCCGGAATATATACGCTAACAAGAAACAATTATTGCTTACTTTCTAGTTTCAAGATGATTAGAAGTCTAGTTATGGAAAGTACGTGATACATCTGCCTAATTTTAACAAGAGTCTTAATGGCTAATTATCTACAAATTAAGAAAATGTATTCCTTCACACATTGGTACGAATACAGAGAATGTCATCTGTCAAAGAACCATTACAAACATTATTAAATCACGACACACTACAAGAAAAGCGTCGGAGAGCAATTTGCTTGGAAACAGGGCATTTCGTGCTGTTATTTTAGTTGCCCTTCTTCCCGACTTCCATCGCGCGCGCACATTTTTGTGAAAGATAATGACAGTCGCTCGAGAGCTTGAACAGCGAATAAAAGTCTTGCTACAGGGTCCCTAAGATTAAAATGTCATCACAGCTTTTAATGGAAGCCTATATCGTCATGTCTCTGTTTATATAGAGCATAAAAGAAACGAATTTTTTTACTAACAAGACCTAAATTTTAATACGCTGGCAAGCGCCAGCATGTTCACAGATAAACCCATCCCCTTCCTGCGGGCAGGGGCAAGAGAGTTCGTTTTGGTATTAGGAAAAAGTAAGCTGAATAAAACATTGGTCGCCTGTCTTGGGCACGAAATCCGGTTTTCTGAACGTACTGGCTTTTTACGAGTTTTTGCAGCCCCCCACTCAGTGCAGGAGGGAGCTTTTTCCTGACACACTCGTTGCTTAATCTTGCTTTCTTTCCTTTTCAGTGCCTGTCATCTCACTGCCTTCATGCATCTACTGTCGTATTGAAGATGAGTTGGAGAAGTTACACTGCGCGCCTTGATGGAACTTTGAAAATTATTTCGTGTGTTTCTTGTTTCTAGATTGAAATTTAAGTGAACGTTTCTTATGTTCCAAGAGCCTTTCTCTTTCATTGCATTTCCTACTATATTTGCGAATAAAGTTCGGTTTTCTTCACATAACTTTACCATTCCATAAATATGAAAATGTTCCTTCTTCGATTAGGACATTAATCTGGACCAAGATGTTAAAATTTCAAATCCGAAGAAGCAAAAGGTTTCAGACTTCTGGGGACCCAGATCAAAGTTTTGGGCCCAAAGATTGTGAACTAGGAAGCGATATCATTAGTAATCGAATAAAAAACCGCGGGACCATTTTACATGTGGTAATACAATCCAGAAAATCGAATAGTATCGATTAAGATGTGTCGACGAAATTTTCATTATCGCGATGATTTGCTATCATTGTATGTAGCGACTAAAAGTTTATAGGCATTCATTTTCCAGTCCGTGAGCACAGCGATGGTCGTGATGTAACAGTCGACGCATTCCACGTCCGTTATGAGAATGCGTGAAAGATGTTTAAGGCGGCGCATGAGAAGACGAATTATTATTAAAACATGTTCAACGTGAGTCACGTCGGCGGCCTAAGAAAGGTCAAGAACGTTTGTACAATGACACGACAAAGCATGCGATAAAAACCAGATAAGCTTAGGCAGACAACAAACCCCAGTCACCTCATTACTGCCCAAAGCTCGCAACCTTTAATGATCTCATAGACAGCAGCACCTTTAGTACCGGGCGTATCCAAGACAGTACGCTCAAATCAAACAGCACCTCACCTTCTCTTTCAGAAAGCGCCGTCGGTTAGCTTCAAAAGCCCGCAATCGCCAAGAAGCAGGTGACGTTAGGTCGGTCGGCAGGGGAGCTGGCCGCGTCGGCGTTCAGTGATCGTCTCGGTCGCTGGCAGTGCACAAAATCTTATCTCAGCGCTCCTGACAGCTGCGCTGAGAGATTATTCCAGACTACTTCCACGGATTAATCTCTCTCTTTGAAGGGGAAGGGGTGACGACGTCGGCAGCAGCAGCAAACTCTGCAGCCGAGAGATGCAGGAGGCTGTGTGGCCGGTGTCGCTGCAGAAAGGAGGGAAGTGTGAATGTGGGGAAAATGGTTGAGAAATGGGAATTCAGTTGTGAAATGGCATAATGTCTTTCTCCTCTCTTTCTTCCTTCCCTTCTCCTCTCTTTCTTCAGATTTAATATATTTAGATACTATTGCAATTAGTGATTCTCAACTACATCTTTATAGTAAGTATGAAGAAGGGGGAGGTGATGATCAGAATTATCCGTAATTCTAAAACTTTTCAATTGAAACAATATCATTAATTTGTTATATTAAGTAATCATTGAAACTATGTATCCAAACCAAGAGTTTTTGAACGTCTTTTTTAGTTAATAAGCTGTAAGAATCAGTTTGACTTGAGCTTAGTTGCACATTGTTTTCATGGATTTTATATGTGGTTTACGAAAACGCATTGGACTTCTAACCATCTAAAAATGATCACAGATTACTTAATATTCAAAGTCACAATTATCGCAAACGTTCTGGCTATCACAAAGTGGAGATACTAAACGAGACGAAACTTTTGAAGCGGAAGAAAACCTGAATCGAAAGGACATTTACTCTACGATATTTTGATTTCCAGAAACTCCGATAGACGTCCTAAAATCTGAAGACTTTAAAAGAAATTAAAGAAGAATTAAAAGAGGGAAACCCAGGGGTGGGTGGGTGAAACCTACAGGCGCCATGTGTCAATCGTTCGATTCGTTTGGACGCGGTTGGCCTCATAAAACGTGCAAAAGGAATATACAGCGCTAAAGAGATCCACGAAAAAAAGAATAAACGGGATAACTGAGCGGCAGAAAGAGGCAGAAATGACAAGGCGGAGAACATACGAAAACGACAAAGCAGTGCAAAAAGAGAGGTAAGTGGCGGGAGCCACGCTGCGGCGAAGCAGGAAGCAGCCTGTTGTTTTGTTGGTCGAGCCTCGGGCGATTGCAGCCAGCATAAAGACGAACAGCTGTCTGAGGCGTCGCGTTGCACCTTCATTCCTCAGGAGCTGCTTGGCTGTCTGGGAAACGCCGCGTACTAGGCATAGGTGCCAACGTTTCGGCCGCCAATCTGCAATCTTCCTCAGGGCGAAGTGTCCCTTCGTCAGACATAGGGCCCAGGTCGCGGCGACTCCCGGACAGCCAAGCACCTACCGACTCCAGCCGCAGAAGCGGACGCTGACATCTTCATTCCCGCTTTTGCTGCACCCACAGCGATCTTTTCAACCCATCTTCCCTCTTACGTCTACCCCTCCCTCCACCCTCCCTCATTCCCTTGCAGCGTCTCAGTCTTGTTGTAACCCTGCTGTCTAGTGCTTCCCTCTTCCATGCGTTGGCGCGAATCTGATATTCGCAGCTGCTATTGTGCTTCACGCGGCAAGCCCCCGCTTGTTGCTTTTTGCGCAGCGGGCGAAGCGGCGAGAGAATGGAGAATCTTGCGCCCTGCCAGAACGCGGTTAAACGCTCGCGTCTCCTGCGCGAGATTGGAGCTGGCGGCGGCATATAGAGCTGGCTGAAGGACGTGGGGTGCATGGGGAAATGGGCGGGCAGGAGAAGCAGGCCGACGGGGTGGTCGAGGTGAGCGGGCCGGCGTTGAGTGCGGAGAGGCACGGGAAGCGTGGGGTGCGGGGGTGTGGGATGGCAGGCAGCGGAGGGCGCTAAGTAGCGGGAAGGGCGGCAATGATGAGAGTGCGGGCGTGGAGGGGAGGGCGCTGGGTGGGCTGGATGGCAGGGCATGCGCGACGGCGGTGGGGCGGACGGAAGGGGCAGGCAGTGGGCGAAGAACCGGGTGGCGGGCGGGCGAGCGGGTGCGGAGGTTGCAGGTGGCGGGCGGGGCGGGGCGGAGCGACGGTGCGGGCGGGTGGTGGGTGGGGTGGGTGTGGCGGGCGGTGGCGGCGGCGTGCCGGGCGGCGGGCGGGCGGGCGGAGCTGAGGCGGGATGGACGGTGGGATGTTGATGGGGTGATGGTGTGATCTTGTGGGATGTGTGGAGGATGGGTGGGATGGGGTGGAATGGGATGGGGTAGGGCGGGATGGCGAGGCGTTGTGTGCTTGTCTTGGCGTGTTCTCCGAGGAACGCTCGAGCTACGGTCTGCATGCGCCGAAAGCAGGTTTTATATTCGGAAACAGTTTCGCCTGGCACGAATCTGCTAATGTCCAGACTGCACTCCCAATACGGAAGTCCAGACGTACTTGCAACTCACAACTCGCCTCCTGTAAATGTGTTGCGAAGTCTAACAGTCGTTTCTGGTAATAAAGAGGGATTCTCAATCGCGCAAGAAAGGAATGTCGCAGAAAACATGAGGTGATCGCGTCCTAGAACAGAACTGTCCATATTTTATATCCATTATTAGATAAAATTAATTCGTCGATGGCATTCAACAAAGTGTCCGGAATATATACGCTAACAAGAACAATTATTGCTTCTTCTAGTTTCAAGATGATTAGAAGTCTAGTATGGAAAGTACGTGATACATCTGCCTATTTAACAAGAGTCTGAATGGCTTAATTATCTACGAAATTAAGAAAATGTATCCGCTTCATCACATTTGGTACAAATACAGAGAATGTTCATCTTCAAGAACCATTACAAAACATTATTAAATCAAGACACACTACAGAAAAAGCGTTCGGAGAGCAATTTGCTGGCAACAGGGCATCGTGCTGTTATTTTAGTGCCCTTCTTCCGACTTTCATCGCGCGCACATTTTTTGGAAGATAATTGACAGTCGCGAGAGCTGAACAGCGAATAAAAGTTTCTACAGGCGTCCCTAAATTAAAATTCATGCACGGCTTTTAATGGAAGCCTATATCGTATTCTTCTGTTTATACTAGAGCATAAAAGGAACGAATTTTTACTAACAAGACCTAAAATTTTAATACGCTGCAAGCGCCAGCATGTTCCACAGGATTAAACCATCCCTCCTGCGGGCAGGGGGCAAGAGAGTTCGTTTTGCGTATTAGGAAAAAGTAGCTGAATAAAACATTGGTCGCTTGTCTTGGGCAGGAAAAGCGGTTTCTGAACGTACTTGGCTTTTTACGGTATTTTGCAGCCCCCCACTCAGTGGAGGAGGGGAGCTTTTTCCTGACACACTCTTTGCTTAATCCTTTGCTTTCTTTCCTTTTCATGTGCCTGTCATCTGCACTGCCTTCTGCATTACTGTGGTATTTGAAGATGAGTTGAAGAAGAAGTTACACTGCGCGCCTTGAGTGGAACTTTGGAAATAATTATTTCGTGTGTTTTATTGTTCTAGATGAATTTAAGTGAATCGTTTCTTAGTTCCAAGAGCCTTTCTCCTCTTCATTGCATTTTCCTACTATTTTGCGATAAAGTTCGGTTTCTTCACTAAACTTTCCATTCATAAATATAAAATGTTTCCTTCTTCGAGTTAGGACATTAATCTGGACCCAAGATTTAAAATTTCAAATCCGAAGAAGCAAAAGTTCAGACTTCTGGGGACCTCAGATCAAAGTTTTGGGCCAAAGATTTGAACTAGGAAGCGATTCAATTAGTAATACGAATAAAAACCGCGGGACCATTTTTACATGGTGTAATCAATCCAGAAAATCGAATATATCGATTAAGATGTGTCGACGAAATTTTCATTATCGCGATGGATTTGTATCATTGTATGTAGGCGACTAAAAGTTTTATAGGCATTCATTTTCCAGTCACATGACCACAGCGATGGTCGTGATGGTAACAGTCGACGCATTCCACGTCGTGTATGAGAAATGCGTGCATAGAGATGATTGTAAGGGGCGCATGAGAAGAGACGAATTATTATAAACATGTTCAACGTAGTCACGTAGCGGCCTAAGAAGTCAAGAACGTTGTACAATGACACGACAAAGCATGGATAAAAACCAGATAAGCCTTAGGCAGGACACGAACCCACAGTCACCTTCTACTGCCAAAGCTCGCAACCTTTAATGATCTCTAGAGCAGCAGCACCTTTAGTACCGGGCGTATTCAAGACAGTACGCTTCAAATCAAAGAGCACTTCACCTTCTCTTTCAGAAGCGCGTCGGTAGCTTCAAAGCCCGCCAATCGCAAGAGCAGGTGACGTAGGTGGTGGCAGGGGCAGCTGCGGCGGTGGCGGCGGCGGTCAGTGATCGTCCTCGGTCGCTGGCAGTGCACAATCTATCTCAGCTCCTGACAGCTGCGCTGAGAGATTTATCTCCAGACTTTACTTTCCAGGATTATTCTGTCTTCCCGGCGCGCACGTCGCGTCGTGTCGGGGCGTTCGTTACACTTTGGGGTAAGCGGATGAAATACGACCGATATTAGCTCTCGTTAGAGCCGTGAAAAATGTTGCATGCTTATTTTACCTGCCTATAGCGGGCAATCTACGTCACGTGCAGGGGCTCCGGGCAGAAGCCATACCATGATGGACGGCCTTCTTTGAGAAGCGTGGAGGAGAGCGGCGAGGCGGTGAGGGGGAAGGTGGGGTAGCGGTGGGGCGCGGGCGGGTAAGCCCAACTGCTCCAGAAGGGCGGGTTAGACCTGGCCGCTAACGCTTCTATGAACACACTTTGAAGATGTTGACGAGCAGGTGGCACGCACAAGCTTCTGCTTGCATAACCGGGTAGTTTACAAAAGTCATTAGGCTGATGTACAGAAAATAAAGGACGTAGTTGAAGTTAGTAACCGAGGCGATGTCCGCGGTTTTACCCAACAGATTTCCGTACATCTGTTTAGATTCGGTCGTTCAAAATACTCTTCGAAATTTCACCTTTTAATAAAAAACAGAATGAGAAGTATATTCGTTTTAATAGAAGTGATTTTATGCGATCAGCTGCTACCATGCTTTCATGCTTCGATTGCATTGTTGTATTAGAAGTGGCATTAAAACTCTTAACAGTTGCTGAGCGTCAAAAGTGAGTTTTCATTCCTCTTAATTTGGTTGCATTAGTGATTAACAGTACAATTTTCGAAAATATTTTCACGTGTGAAGGGAACGCGAATTATTCGATTTCAATTAACGGACATGCCAGAGTGTGCGTTTTTGTTCGCTCTTTTTATGAACTGAATAAATTCTCCCATTCATCAGCCCCTTTTACTGCATCATTATCCTCAATTAATCTTCTGTCGATTTAATTTATTTCACGCCAGAAGCTTCCTGTTACGTCAAATTATGCATGCGCTTCAAATGGACTGAGGCGTTGGTTTGACCCTGAGGAATATAAAATTTTCTTCGAAGGGGGAATCAGGAGAGAGTTTAAAACACCTGTTTCAGAGGTAGATGAGCTTGTAAAAATTATTATATAAATGGTTATTGAAATGTAACGTAGAAAAATAAAACGTAAATGAACGCTGAAATTAATTAGTTTCTGTCTGTTTATTTAATTTATTCAGGCAAGACCGAGTGCTATCTGTATCTCTTCGTTTTACCTTTTTTTGCGTGCTGGATGTAACAATATGTTAAGGAGGCACGCGTTGCTAGGAGTGCAATTGCGAATGGAGGTATAACAAAGGCGATTAATGCGAGACATAGAATTGGAAAACACGTGTTTTCAAATGGAAAATGAGAGCCGCATGTAACATGATTTCAGAGAGGCGATAAGTAGCAAGATAAACATTATTTTCCTTTAAAACTACGATGCATAATAACTCCTCCAACAAACGGAAATCCGTTTACTAAATAGTAATGCTCGGACGACAAAGGGTCGAGTGCGGAATCACCTCGGCCCGTGTTGCGTATATTATTTTTTAACACGCCTTGAGCGAAACGCAATACGACAAGAAAGGACTATAAATTAAAAATTAAATAACTCGAAATACCTTCTTGTACAATTGAAATGAATTCCAGACAGTGTCGTACAACAAGTTGTTTGTAAACAATAAAGACGCCGGTGAGACGGAAACAAATTGCCTATCGTAATAGATATTTTGCGCACGCTTCACATGTTTCGCACTCTGCAAAGAAAATAAGCCGTTTCGCACACGGAACAAGAAGTACGAGAGCCGCCTTTCACGCACGACGTGTTTAAAAAATTTTGTTAACATTCAGCTTCGGCGCTGGTCTCGCGCGCGAGCCTCTTCACAGAGATCTAAGGTCGTTTGATTGGTCGATGAATCCGACGCGTCAACCACTAAGATCATTGGTCCCGTAAGTGTAGTGCATGTTTTATAGCGCGAGGTGCCGGTTATGTTCCTCCGCCGAATGGCGACAATCGGCGAGGAGGCCGGTCGCCTCACCAGCACCTTGAGGGTACACCAAGGCCTGGCCATTTCCGACGCATTGGCTCGCGCGCGCCAGTCACCGGCGCGCGGGCGGGCGGGGGGTCTTCAATCGGCGCGCGCGAGGCGCCAGGCGCCTAATCGAATGAGGAGGGCGCGCGCGAGCTCGCCCCCGCCGCCGCCCGCGCAGGCAGACAGGAGAGGGGCCCTCCATTTACGCCGCTTGGCCCCCAGGCGCCGGCAATTAGGCGCAAGGTGCTGGCCCAAGATGAAGACGACGCCGCCAGCCCCCCCCTCCGCACTCCCTCTTTCCCTTCTCCACGGCCGGACGCGGGCCCGGCAGCTTCTTCGACGGCACCTCTCAAGGCGCCGCTTCTGTGCTCCGCCCAAATGGCGGGCCCTGCTTTGCCCTCCTG
Organism: Gryllus bimaculatus; assembly: GCA_017312745.1. NCBI lineage: Eukaryota > Metazoa > Arthropoda > Insecta > Orthoptera > Gryllidae > Gryllus > Gryllus bimaculatus. Next base: position 1,168,122 of record BOPP01000062.1, read on the forward strand.
GCTCTTCCCGTGCCCTTTTCGTCCCTTCCACCTCCCCCCCCCTTTCAAAGGCATCTGCTTCCTAAGTTGTCTCGCGATTGATCATCAGTTTGACTCAGTTTTTCATTAACTGGTCTTCTGTTTCGATTTACTACTTTCTCTTGGGATATTTCTATTTATGAGAACCGTCATCTTTAATGGATATAATATGGTCCATTCGGCCACATCTGTTATTACAAAATACGTTCCTTACCATTCTCTATTAATGCATGGTATCAATTGTGGAAGTGCGGAGTTCCTTCGCCACCGCCCAGCTTTTTCTAATGTCCACTACCCATCAAGTAGGCGATCTCCTTTGTCCTCATCCCCCTCGTCCCCTGTCCCAAGTTCGTTCCTTTGCTTCAGCTCTGCTCCTTTGACGAGTACTACTCAGATCTTCCCAATACGGTCTTTCTCATTGGTAAGGTATTGTGATTATCACGTTGGCTCAGTTACTCATTATCATATCTTCTGCTTCGATTTGCCCATTTAAAGCGTTTCCTAAGATCTTTCTGGGATTTTTCCTTTTGGCGGATTCGGCCATTTATTATCGTTTCATAAGATTGTAAACCATTCCGACTTGCCTTCTAAGGTGAAATTCGTTATCACAAATGTCATCGCCCCCCAAAGTGAAATTCGCCCTTTCGCACCGTTTGGGGTTGCTCAGGACATCAACTGATGTCACTGTAGTGCCTCTGACACGGAGACCCGAAAGTTTGAGGTCAGATGGTAGAGGATTTTCGTCACTAGCTAGATAACTAGGACGAAGTCAACCGCGGTCTGGAGGAGAATTCTTGTGTTCGGCAGATCTGATTAGTATTATCCCGTCGTTCCCCCCATCGACAGCACATGAATGCCGAAGCAGTTCCCTCATAAATAGGTCACATACGGTGCGCGATCTTTCCTTCCCTATCCTTGTCTTACCCTCACCTCTAATACATACACACACATCTAATATACTATCACACGTGTCGGGAGATCAGTCGGGTGCTTAGAGCTTGTCACGGCTGGAGCGGTATCTCGCTGGTAGGAGATGCCTAGTTGGGGAAAATCCCCGAAAGCCGACCTCTGAACCTCTATCAGGCAATGAAAGAACACCGGCACTTCTCCATGACAAAACATCCACTACACTTACGGGATCAACGACAAAAACCAATTATTCACCCTCTCGCCACTCCACTGCCTCCTCTTCTTTCTCCATCGCATGCCTCCTCCTCCCCTTCCTTTCTCTCTCTCTCCAGTTCATCCGAGGGCTTCTCTCCGCCAGCGCGGCGCCGGCGCTAACAGAGCGCCCCTGCCTGCCTGCCTCCTTTGCGCTTTGGCGCGCTCGCGGCTCCTAATAAGGCGAATTAAAAGCGGAGACTGGCGGGAGGGGGGGTGCGCCCCGCCCACCCCCGCGCAGCGTGATTAAAAGGGCAGCTTCGTTACCCGCGTTAGCGCCTCCTTTGCCACGACGATTGCGATCGCCCGCCGCTGGGCGCGCCACCGGCGACTAGCGCGCAGCCACGGCAAACATTTGCGCATCGCCGGCGCTCAATGTTTTCAAACAGAAGAAATATGTTTTATTAAGGTAAGTCAGGCTTTTCATTGAATGTTTAAGAATGGCTTGCGGCTATTACGTAGGAACTGTTTCTGTTGGTGCATACTTTCTGTTTCCTCTGCGATTATGTTCTTTGTTTTAGCCCTGAAGAAGGCTGAATTATGCTAAAACAATTGCGAGTGATGAATGGTAATTAATCCAGTCGAGTGCATGTATTTCAATTAAATTAAATCCATAATCGTCTAATTTCTTGAATCATTTAACATATTACAAAAAATAAAGAACAAACAAAAGACATAGGAGAAACACAAAGAATGGGGATCGTCAACTGAACATTTGAAATTTTGAAAGCAGTTTTCAATCAAATCCACTTAGTTTTTTTCGTATGTATATATGTTACCAAGCTGATTCAGGAATCTGTAATCAATTCGTGTTCACATTACAATTTGTTTTGAGTCAATTTACTGCTCAGTATCCAAGAGTTATCGCAAATGGAAAATCAAAATAATAAGAAAGTTTAAGCAACAAATATAATTTATGTAAAAGAGAAATTAGTTGAAATATTATCAACCGAGAAATAGATTTATGAATTCGTTTGAAACTTCTTGGTTTTTTTGGTTTTATTAATTAGCTGAAGAAACCTAGTTATCATGTATGGTGGCGTTTGTTAACTACTACTGCACGTTGCTAAACTTACTGACGGAATTCCGAAGGTAGCAACTGACTATGAAATTTAAATAAACGTCAGTTCAGAATGTGAATCTTAAGACAAACTTTCCTCTTTTGGAAAACTATTAAGGAAAACAGGAAATGGGGTTTGTAGAAAATGACGTAAACAAGCATCTCCTCAACGCAACAAAGAATGATTTATGATACAAATGGACTGAACCCAAACATATAAACGGAGTAAGGTACACCCATTTGTATATAATAGCGTTCTGTTGAGGACGTCGCAAAAAATAAGGCAACTTTTTTACGTTTGCGTGTTGTGTATACACAGTTGTGTATCATTTATATTACACGATTTTAAAATTTAAAACGTATTGAACAGTTTTAACAACTGGTTACGAACTAAAGATATAGTTTAATTTGTTAACACAAAACATCTTTCGTTTATTTGTTGCCCAATTCCGAATAAAGAAACTGTGTGGGATATTTCCCAACAGTTTGTACCTACACGAGTGTTCGATTGACGTTTATGCAAATACTGATATTTATATTTCTATAGCCAATTAGTATTTCGCTGAGGAAATGTAATGCACTGCTGAAAGATGATGTTAACAGGAAATGGTTTGGAAAAACCTGATTTGAATGTTTAACTCAAACCGTCAATTCATTAGAGATTGTGAGTTATAAAACATCTTTCCGTACTTCGTAACTTATCAATTCATCGAATAATTAACAATATTAATCATCCTTACAAAAACCAATTTTTCAAATTAGTGGTTAAAAAAGCTAAATGCCTTCATTTATTCCAGAGAGGGAGATACTGCTGGTTAGCATTTAGCGTGGTAGCAAAATTTTTAACTTTCTTCACTCGACTTCCTTATTGGTCATGTAACATTATTTCGATGAAAACAAATTGGCAAGGAGCGCTTTGTGGGATATTTGAACATTTTGCTTAACTAGGCAAAGAACAAAAGCCTTGTAAATTATAAAATATTACTGACGTGCTTGAAAAGCATTGCTTATACGTTCGCAGTCATTAGTATAACATCAGCAATAATACTTTTATGAATATTTATACCGCGCGGGAGCGACCCGAACGTGAGTTGCCTGCGCAATTTTTGTACACGAGTAATGGGGCTAAATTAATGTATAAAACACGCGCCTGCAAACTTTAAATCGTTACCCTGAGAGGAACCTCAACGCAGCAAGTTTGCCTACAATGTGTTTTTATGGCCAAGTTTGACTCTGGTATAAATATTGGAGCAAACTTCACACTCAACAAGTGCAGTACTCATTGTTTGTTTTGCGTCATGTTCCTGTGTGTTTTTAATGAAACAAACGAGATACAGTATTTATTTTTACAGAGTATGAGTGTTTTGAAATTACGTGACTTAATGCAGTGATGGAGTAATTCTACACAAGTAAGTCAATGCACTTTAATTGTTGGTATTTTGTGATGTGTATTTTATATTCTAAAAAGACCAGGATTATTGAGGAAATAAAGAGCATATACACCACACCACAATAATATATTAATGCTTCCTTGTGTTTTCTCGCTACTTCACGTTTTTTTTAATAAAATAGTCTAATGTAACGCCTTATGTAAGTTACTATCTTCCACCGGAAAATTTCTTTCAGAAAATAATGAAGAACTACTAAGAAAAACTTTACTGCACTTTCGAACAATAAAATTCACTCAGAGCACAATTTCAACATTCATCTTTCGAGCGCAAATTGTATCCAAAACCAGTGATAGCCCGAAGCTAGCGACTCGTATTTAGTATTTTACACTAGAATTTTAAATTTTGGAATTTTTAAAATATATAACAACTTTTTTTACTCATCCTATATACTCCAATACACATTATAAACAGTTTGGTAAGAAAATCTATTTAATGTAGATTCAACATGATTATCAAGTATTAATAATATGGCGATAACATAATGTCGTATAAAATCGATTTTAAAAATATATTCTTTTTTGTTTCCTGTCTTTGTGAATAGACCAAGATAGCTGCTACTGAACTTGTGAAAATCCTAACTTGATGTGTCTCAACTCAACGTCCTTGATGATATAGTATTAAAACGAAACCTTATAGAGACTAGTTTGAAGGCATGCGCGTTAAATAATCACAGCAATCACGAAAAACTCGGAATATTCTATTTAAATTTGAAAACGCTTAATATACTACTATGGCATCTCACTCCTCGTCCAACAAGATCATCAAATTTTTATTGCCAAATGTCTAACTATAGCGTCAGATTGGGAGAGAATTTCGCAATGGTACCCGATACTTCGCAGCAGTTTAACGACCATAAATAATAATTATACCCGAGGACAGAACGATACTGATCATCACAACACTCCATTCCATTGGTAATGCTAGTTTACGAGTTTCTCAAGCCTATTAAGGAAGCAAACTTAATTATTGTGATTATCGAAAACTCAACCTCGATGCTGATCAGCCAAATGAGGTACGCCGAAGCACAAGCAGCAGTTCTTAATTGAGAAAATACAGGATACTGCTTTTCTACGGGCGGGAAATTCTGACTGACCAATCTAACGACCTGACAAATCTTAACGATCGGGTCGTGTAGTTGGAAATCGTTAAAAATAATCACACCCTTGAATGCAGAAGGGCGTTGCAGAGGTCGACGTTACGACCAAAGACGGAGACGGAAGAAGGGTGGAGGGAGGGAGGGAGGGAGGGAGGGAAGGCAGAATATTCTACAGCACACAGCAATCACATTGACTGCAGACTGGAAGCCAGTGGTTTGTAACATGTAAAATGATTCTGAATCAATATCTTGTAGCCAAAGATTATGACACCATCTTGATTGCTAAGTGCCTAATCTTGGGTGAATTCTGACGTAAATTTTTCCCAATTTTAACTTCGGAATGCCAAATCAGTGTCAAAATAACGCAGGCCTGAATCTCGTGCTGTAATTACAACAGGGTAATACATCTTTTGATTTTACACCTCATTCAGCCTTTATTCGATACTATCATATTCTGATGTAACGAACGGTTCAATTGATTTTACGTTCCTTCCTCATGCCCTTCTCTTGAATCATTTATCCCTTTCTATCCCTGTCCTTCCCTCCCTCCATCTTCCTCCCTCCCTCCATCTTCCTCCCTCCCTCTTCCCCTTCCTTCCATCCCTCCCTCTTCCCCTTCCATCCCTCCCTCTTCCCCTTCCTTCCCTCCCTCCCTCTTCCCCTTCTCTCGCTCCCTCTGTGGTCTCTTGGAGCGGAGGGGGTGCAAACAACAAACCGGCATGGATATCACGAAGATAGATCTTTTTATCCGGGCAGTGAGCAGCCAGATGGAGCTCTACTTCCGAGATCTTTTTTTCTAAAGCAAATATTTTCCTCTTTGGCCACGGAAATTGATCAAATATTTAAACGGCAGCTCTTTAGAAACAAATATATTGATTCGGCCCCGTGCTTTTCCACTCTCTTTCCAAAGGAAATAATGGGGGTGGATGGCCGTGTCTTGGCAGCGTGCTCTTGAGACGACGCGGCTCCGTCGGTTGGGACCCCAAAACTTCGCCTGGATTATCTTTTCGCACTTCTCGCAAAATTTCTCAACTGCATTTGGTGTGTAGTTATAACTCATAATATTAGTGACAAAAATTAATAACTGCTTCTTATTGCCAAAATAAAATTTATATATCTCGAACTTCAATAACTCAAATTCATGGATCTCACCATTTTTCTCGAACCCCTTCACGTATTGGTTACATTTGAAATTAGACAACTGGTCAAGACGAACTATTGGACAAGTTTCCTCTTTCCGATACGAGATATTGATATTACACAATTGAGTTTAATTTTTTTCCGTTTATTTCGGGTTTAATTCCATACCTCTCATTGAGCATTACCCGTGCATGCAATGAGCATGCACAGGTAATGAGAAAATAAATGTAATTGGTTCTTTAAGTACCCACTGCCTATGAATTTGGGTAAAATTTCATAAATGTGACATATTTCCAGACATTTCGTGTGTTGTTGTAGTTTCAAAATTCTGGATAACTTATCATTGCGTTTTTTAAAAATATTTTTTGGAAATTGCGAGAATTTTTTTAATAACATTTTTTGAATTTAGATTTCCTTAATTCGTTATTTCTTAGAAACTCTTATGAAAGTCTCAATTTAAAACAAATACATTTTTTATGTTTAATGTTTGAAATATCTTCTCTTGCCTCAATTTTATTTCACGATTATTGTTTATAGCAGCTTCATTTCAAATTCCAAAAGGTCGCGAAAATCCAGCTTTTGGCCGATTGATCAGCATTCGTAAGTTTCTTTTCCTCGCGGTCTTAAGCAAAAGAATTAAGGCTCCCTTTATTTTTCAAACCACAAGCTGTCTCGGTGCATTTTAATTGCAAATTGCTTTCGTTTTGACTATTCAATTTACTTTGTTTCCGACTGAAGATGCTGATAAAGCTTTCGAAATAAGATAATCTGTAAAACAAGAAAATCCTTTTATCTCGTTTAAGGGTCTGCTTTCAAGGGAACCGTCCACGGAAGCGACAAAGAGCGGAATTCCGGGGAGTGCGGCCTTTTGCGAGAGGTGGGAAGGGACGCAGAGAACAGACTGCTTCCTTAACAACAAGGCCGACGCCTCAAAAATCAGCAGAGCAATTCAACTGTCCGGTGAAAAATATATTACTTGACCGCAACGCGTTTTGTCAATTAACAGCATTTTAGAAAAAGTTTTTAATGGCGAAATTATTTAAGAAAAAATGCGTACTGTGCTTTAAAAATCTTTTCTTTGAAAGTATATTTGTGATGGATGGTTTACCAATTCACGATGAAATGGCGATAATTAATACTTATTTTTCTAAGGTATAATGAAATTATTAGCGATGTTTTAGATGAGGCAAGTAATAATTTCAATTCGTTTAAAAAATGTATAGAAGGAAGATAACTATTTATGATTTGCCTTTTATTAATTTTATGGAATGTGTCATAAGAATATAATTCTTTTTTTCTTCACAATTTAGCTAGCACAAATTATATATTGAACAGGGTAATGCATAATTAACTTTATCATGTAATCTGGGCTTCAAATCAGTGAATGCACATTTAACATCAGAGAAATGGTGAACAAAGAGGCGAGAAAATGGACGTCGGGCAAGTGTCGAGATTGAACACGGTGTGCTGCGACTGTCGCACACCGAAGTGCGAGGCGCGAAGTTGCACTTGACCCGAATCACAGCTCTGTCAGGCGAGCGTTGGGGGAAAGTGCAGGACGTCTCGATGAAGTGCAGACGCGTGTTTCCTGAATAACGCCTAGACGCAAAAGGCGCCCACTCGCGAGCGACAAGGTGCTTAGTCGGAAGTTTGAAAGCGTGTTGACAGTGGTCCTATTTAGTCTCCGAACCATACGTCCTCGTAAATATACAAAGAAAGTACACGATCAAACTCTAAATGATGCAATTAACACACTCACTGAAAAATGAATATATTTCCTGTTGTATAATATGCACGTCTATTTTCTTTTTAAAAGCGTTTACCCACTGATCAAACATATTTTGACTATTTATTTAAAACTATTAAAATGTCAGGACATACCAACAGTTATAATAACTTGAATGAAAGGGACATCTAGAGAATTTTCTCCTGCGGCCAACTTGTGATCATTGAATTACGCTGCCTAAGAATCTATTCCAAGAATTCGATCCCAAGAATATATTCCAGCGCGTGCGGAATCGTAGATTGATTCGTTATTCAGTGTTTCTAGTCGCGTCACCTGTTAGTGACGTAAGTGTAATAGAAGCCACATCCCGGAAAGTGGCGGTGTTCCACCTTCCCTGGAACGTGAGATCCGACTCCGACCTACATGATTGAGAGAGATATCCCTCTGCCGGCCACAGCCCCATCTGAGGCGACCTCCACGCTCTCGACATGTGTAGTCGGGCAGAGCATTTAAATGTCTGTGTGTGGGTGTGTATGTGTATGTGTATGTGTATGTGTATGTGTGTGTGTGTGTGTGTGTGTGTGTGTGTGTGTGTGTGTGGAGAGAGATGAAAGGGCAACGATGAGGAAGCAAAGATCTCACGCGAGTCTTTGGTTAAGACAGACTATGGAAAATTGTCGATGGGAGAAGCTAGTTGCTAGAATCCTCCTCCAGACAGTAGCTGGATTCGACGTAACTACTGCGGTTAGTGACAGACACGGTCAAGACTCGAACCTTAGTGTATCGTTGAGAATCAACCCGTCAACGAGTGAAAATGTTGGAGGCACCTCTGCTGATGTACTTGCGCGTTGAATTAACGAGACATCTAACACGGAACCTCTCCCTCTCTCGAAGGGAACGCTCGTGAGAGGAGAAGAAAATCTGGCAACAGCCCCAGCCAGAACCTGGATCGCCTACGCGAAATGTCGGTTGTCATGGACAGTACTTCCCAACAAGTTGCCATTAAGGCAAAGCCGCCCATATTAGTAACCTTGTCACTTTCCTACCCATTTTTTCGTTTCTAGACTGGCATTTCAATGGGATAAACAATCATTTAGAAGTCTGAAATAATTAAGCAAAATTAGTGAACTCAAAAGTCGGAAATAAATTAGCAAAATTACATGACATACTCATTAGGTAAGTCAGGGAAATTCATTATTTTTATTAGATTTTTAACGAGATGGAGTTTGTTCTTTATTAGGCAGGTCCTGAGTAAATTATCTGCGATTAAGGCGAATGAAATATGGAAACGGAAGAGTAATAAAATTAATTAGAAATAAACTACTAATCAAATTGCTACCAGTCCTTTCATTTCTACGAATAAGATACTCCATCGACCGAAACGTAGAACAAATGGAAAGTTACTAGGTGGGAGAAAATGGAAACATTGCTGTTGTAGTTTACAAAAAATTTAATGATCTTTTTCTTTGTATCGAATCTCTATTGGGTTGTGCTGATAACTGATACATGAAATGGCAACGGCTTGTAGAGAGACGAGTGATGACATGAGACGTTTCCTTCCACGACGCAAGTAGAAAAGAAAAACGTCTTTTCAAAAGGCATCGCCACACATTCGGGAAATACTGCTCACCCAATCCCGAACAGATGATGTCTTGGGCGAATACTTCCAAAAGACCGACTTGCGGTGGGTAGGGCGAACACTAAAAGTTCATCACTGGGCAAATAGCAACGCATCCACACTACTTTGGATTCAGCGAGCGGTTGCTCGCTACTCGCCGAATAACGAATGAGTGGTATCACCTTATACTTGGATTTATTTACAGTTTCATTCGAAGTAAATCAGCGCTTGGGGGTTTCATCCAATCGGGAGCTTGAACACAGAACGTCACCACAGTAGCGACATATAGGCCTCCGATTGGACGAAACCGCCTACAACTGGTTTACTTCAAACGTACTTCTAAATAAATCCAATAATGAAGCGAGAAACGAACCTAACTTCTTGTCAAGGTTGTTGCACAGACAGCTGTCTGCGACAATTCAGGCCAACACAACGTGACATAACCGCAATAAATTAGCATCACGACACCGGTGAGGAAACACCGCAATTAACGCAAATTCCCCTTATCGATCGAAGCGCTTTCTCAGCTTTGCTTCGACACAAAGCGGTCGCGCTCACGTCGGCTGGCGGGCCCCAAATCACGACACTTCCATTACCCTGGATTTGTCACGCGTCCTTCCGCGCGCCAGCGGGCGGGAGGAAACGGCTATCGCGAAACGTTAACTCGTGCAGTGTCGCTGGAGAGGAGTAGAGGGGGGGCGGGGCTAACCGATATCGGCTTTTATTGCCCCCGGCGGTGCCCGAGGGCCGCGGAAGCCACAGTAACAGTCGCACTGAACGTTGACTCGCGTGGCCCCTGCCTCTCCCCGCAGGCGGCCGCGCGCAGAATGCTTACTCTCTGCTGCTCCCCGCCGCCGCACCGCGCGCTAAGAGCTCTAGTTGTTTGTTTTTTTCTTTTCTCCCGTCCACAGTAACCCTGTGGAGGAGGTGAATTTATTATTTTTAAATTTTGTACATTATACTGCTGCCTTGCTGCTTAAGCAGCGAGAGGAGGGGCTTTTTCTTATAGCTACTTTTACATTCTAGACCTAAAGTTAACTTATTTGCACTTTGGCATTACTAACTTACACTAAGATCAGTTTTGTTATACTATATAATCTAGTGTTGTTTGTTGTACTATATACTAGAGCTCTAGTTACGCTGGTCCCCGGCGCTCGCCGCCACTCGCAGCGATCCTTGGTAGTCCCCGAGACTCCCCTCTCTCAGAACAGTAGTCTCATCGAACCCCGAGACTCTCAGAAAGCTTACACCGCTGTTACCCATTGTTCCTGGCACGAAGAAAACCGTAAATTGCAATTCAGCAATTATTTAGCAGATTCACGACCATTTCGCACTTCGTACGTGATTTCGCATTTTGCGGTCGATTTCGCATTTTATCGCAGATTAAAAACATTCAGAAATGTAATGCACTAATCGTTAAACATACAATTACTATTTTTTCCAGCCTTTGGTATCAGTTCGTATTTTTAGCATACGCTAAAATCTACCATCTGTACTCGCGATCGAAAAGTTAGCTTCGCGTGCTTATGTCGCTAGCCCACTAAACCCCGCAAGTCCTCGATCTCAAAACGCTTGTACGGCTGTCCCGCCGCTATCCACCTGTCTTGGTAGGTAGAACATTTGCCTCACATTTGGTCTGCATCAGCCCCGCTTCTCTCCGCCAGTACATGCCTGGCTATACGCGGAGGCTCAACTGTGATGGACGCCACGTCCAACTTGGCAGAGTTTCCTCTGGCGCCGCTGTGGCGGTCGAGTTGTGGCGGTCGCGAACCGTTGTATCGATTCGTTACGACGTGGTCGTGTAGTCAAAGGAGACTTCGAAATTGGAGGTGGCGAGAAATAATCAATACGGGAATATCAGAATAAGCAGAAATATTAGGTTTCCCATTTCATGTAGAAATATTATAATCATTGGAAGAGCACAGAAACCTCAAACCCGTTCACCTTGTTTCAATAGACTCATGAAAACAAACCAGATTTCGAGATTGAAAATAGTTTGGTAGTTATTAATAATCGAGGTAAAGCAAAAACACTTGATTTCCTTCATGTAGTAGAACGATTGCTCTTCTGCAAACATAAAAGTACATGGCAATATTTTACTTACAATGCCATGTGTGAGTAGACAAAGATGTTTTGACACTTCAAATGAGTTCACAAGCGCTGATACGAGTACATATTAGAAATATGAAGTGGGAGGGGCGAGTATAAACGAAATAAAACATTTACGAGCACTACGAGAATAGTGAACCATCGGGAACTAAACGTAGCTAGGAGACAGGCAAGAATAATGTAATTTACAATGATTTTGGCAAATCAGAGTTGTTACCAGAGAAGGACATTTGGCGGTTGCAACATGAGACACTGCTTCGCAGTACATGCATATATTTTTGAAGTAAGTCTTGACATTTAAGGCGTAATTATTTTAAAAAATTGTGAATTATATTGTTCTTTGCATATGCACAGAGTTGAGAAAAGAGAAAGACAATCAATTTCATGAATTTCATGTAGATATACGAATATTATTAAGATATTCGAAGAATAATATATTCGTACCTTGAAGGGCGTTCGTACAAAGTATACATTCGTACATACTATACATACTATATAAGACATTTGTAGACTATATAGCGTATGGTAGTAATTCATTAGTCATTTACTCACATACTACAGTAGACACAAGCATCTCCTCCAATGACTCCCTTTCTTACCTGCAAACAAACAAACAAAAAGGAATTATAGACTTTTATGTTCAAATATGACTAATTAATCATACATGTCAGAAATGTTAGTTACGGTTTTTTTTCTGATGACTGATAACCCTCAAATAGAAATATTTGTTTAAAATTATCTTCATAATTTGTTAAACATTTTCTTTAATATGAATTGAATAACACAGACGAGAACGTTTTAATTTTACATCTCTTAATGCTATAACTCTTTACCTTCTTTCCTTATTAGTTATTGCTTAACTATCATGTTGTACACAATATGACTTCTCAAATATCTCCGTAAATAAAACTTCAACTGTAGCATTTACGACCACAGCCTATGGTGCCACTGGGATTAACTTCATTCCGTTACACTCCCTCGTGTTTCAACGAATACTTCCTCTTCCCGATTCCCGCAGCGTCCGGAATTCCGTACCCTTCAAACGTCAGCAGTCCTGCGCCCCATGCATAGTGTATCTCACATTCCTCCAGCAGCGCCCCAGACATTTCCCAGATGACAGTTGCTGCTTCCAGCTCGTCACTGACGTGAGCTCCACCTTGCTTCCCAATCACGTCGCATGGCTCCCTGGAGCTCCTCCTTGTCCCCTCCTTTATAGTCCATTCAGAGCTCTCTCCTCTTCAGCCGCTGCCCGCCCTACAACAGAGGTTCTTCTCCCTCCACGGCTATCCTCGGCGCTTCATGGCATTTCACGACCCTCCTGGGCACTGCCGCGCCCTCACACCTCCCTCCACATACCCTTGATCTCCACGAACATCCACAACTATCCACGACACCATGGCTTTACGAGACACTTCACGACTCTCCAGAATACTATAATCTCTAGATCCCACCATTCTGCAATGTTCCAAAATCATTTCTTCAATGATCTCTGCTCTCTACGAGTCTTAACCTTCTGCCTCCATTTAGATACTACAAACCTCCTCCCACTAGGTAGTCTGCCATCTAAGGCCCTCTGTTCATCATGCCCTCCAACAGTTTCCCTACAAAAAACTTCGTTTTCGGCGCCCTTCAAAGTACCCTCCGCCCCTTCAAGGTACCCTCCGCCCCTTCAAGGTACCCTCCGCCCCTTCAAGGTACCCTC
>BOPP01000062.1:1192984-1213615 GCA_017312745.1 Gryllus bimaculatus
CGGCGGCGGCGGCGGCAGGAGGCCCGAGGAGAACGGTAACGGGCAGCCCGGCAGCAGCAAATCGGCTCCTGATTGGCTGGCGCCTTCTCGGAATCCTGCAGGAAGAGGCGCGGCGGCCGCTCAAGACCCTATTGTCTCCAGGAGTCTCCCAAGACGACTCCCGAGGAGAAAGGGTGCAAAAATTTCCGGGTCCTTGTCACTGCGAAGGTCTTGGGTAGATACAGCGATGTGTGCAACAAGGCGGCGAAACAAAGACGCGATAAAGCTGTTACAATTCAGTAGCGCAGCAACACCGTAATGAACAGTTACTCGAGTATTTACTTGGCTGGAGTCGTCGCGTTGTAGGAACAGATGCCAACGTATTTCGCCCTGAGGAAGGAAGCAGCTTCGCGCCCGAAACCCTGGCATCTGTGCCTAAGACGCGGCATGCTCCGAACAGCGAGAAGTCTCCCGAAAACCCGACCTTTCATGTGCTCCCACATTCGTATATTCCCAGTGTAAGCATCCCATCCTAACACACGTACGATATTATAATTATCAAAGCTAATAAATCACGTACAATATAAAATACTTTAATTTCTCACAATATTAAGGACGTGTCTGTTTACCTTTACGGGTAACGTATGGAGTAGGTTATTCTCGAGTATTCAAACATAAAAATAATAAAAGAACCAAAATATTTAATGTTGTAAATATTGGCATGCACAACATTAATCAAGAATTATAAAAAAATAGATTTGAAAGCCCTACGACACACAATCCACAGTTGCGAGCGATAGAGGTGTTAGTAAGTAGACCGCTGTGCGTAGTGGATTCTATTTCTGATTTAGACGCAATTCAGATTTTTGATCAAATTCTTAAACAAACATAACGTGAAAGTGCGAGTTATAATCTATTCGTGAAAGTTTTTTTTTTATCATCTCAGGTTGGGTATGACAGCTGCTAAATGGATATATAAAACATAACACATTGCTTTCAGGTTCGCAAGCCGAATGACGTTTTGATGAATACACGTGATGAAACGAAATTGTAGACGTGGGCTTCCGCGGCTCAAGTTCATGACTTCTTGGCTCTCCGGGTGACGCCGCGTCGTTGGCTGAGAGGCCGACATTTCGCCTGTCATATCGCAGGCTTCTTCAGGGTAGTGAGGGTGAACAAAAGAAACGAAATTGTGTAATTTTTATTTTTACTACCTATTCAGTACTTTATCTCTAGTCATGTTACTCTCAAAGAGGAGTACCGGGATAAAAGTATACTTTCATTTTAAAAGACATATTTCTTCATAGTGATACTTGTGGTGTTCTGACCTTCAACAAAAACGGAAATAAGTTCCAATGGTTCATAGATATTTACATGCAAGTAAAGTATTTGGGATTGTGCACATAATTCACTTCGATGAACATCACGAATAGTCACAATGAACGTCACGAACATCTTGAATGTGAAGCATGATTATAGTCGAATTGTGGAATTCCTAAGAATCATGCTGAAGTTCTGATGATGATGACCAAGTCATCAAAAACTTTGTCATGAATGATAGAAATCTTATTTTCAGAGTATCCTCAGCAAAGTACTTCGTACTATCAACAAAATGCGAACAGTCGCATTTAAACATTATACAATATATATCCTCGTCAGACTAGAATATTTACGTATTCAATACATTCAAACAATGATAATTAAACTTTAACTTCAGCAAATCCACAAGGGACAAGTAAAAAAGTTAGTAGAAGCCCAATGTAGGTAATTATTTGAAAATTCAAATACTGAAAACCCGAGGGCTGATGTATGGCTAAATTCAAACCGAAGTAAAAATGAAGTACACAATTTGCATATTTTGCCCATGCTTCAATACCGTTCCATCACCTCGTTTACAACGTAAATATGATGAAGCAAAGCCAATTGTGTTTGATGAACTTTAATAGTACTTCTATGAATATTTACTACTAAAGAGGCTTGCCGCTTGTCCTTTGGAACCGTGCAATAATTTTTCAGAATTCATTTACTATATACTTCTGTTTGAAGGAAATATGCGACGAACGTGAATAAAACCATTATATCTAAAAAGTAGTCAGAACGTACTGATAAATACATAAAAATAAAGTATTAAAGATCGGTACTTCCCATGCGTATTCGGATCATTTTAATATAAAGCTATTGATCACGTTCGCGTTCGGAAAGGAGCATTCTTCCTTATTTAAAACTATCTCGCCGCAATTCAAAGAATTTAATCTCGGATTTTTATGCATACGCATTTCAACACAGATGCCATGAATCGTAATTCAGCATGAAGATATTTTTTTCATTAACTGAATGCCAATGATTTGGCTTTATACAGTACCTCGAGAAAATGCACCTCTTGATCCAATATTGGATCCAAATCGGGAGTACAGAACATCCCACCCACGGGATCCAATGAATAAATGAATGAACTAAAGAACGAACGAACGAATGAACTAAAGAACGAACGAACGAATGAACTAAAGAACGAACGAAAGAATGTACTAAAGAACGAACGAAAGAACGAATGAATAAATGAATGAATGAATGAAATGCATGTGAGTGAAGAACTCGTAGCGATGAATGAAATAATGTTTGTGCGTGTAGAACCTCAATATCCAAGTACAACTTTCAGGCCTCCATATCTACGCAAAATTGTAAAAGCAAGAAGCATCCTGTAGATCAGTTATTCTCAGCAGCTTTCTCCTACATCCGTAAAATATCGGACATTCATAGAATGCTACTGCACTGTTGTTATTCAACTTTAAACCAATTTGACAAATCCGACACGTAGTCATCAAGATCTCAAAACTTTTCTCTCATTTTCCACCTTCGGGTCTCGCTGTGATGCTAGGAGTTTCGGAAACTTCCATGTTATTAACTTCAACACAAGGCGAATTCTCGCTCACAGTCTTGCATTAACACGAACGTGCAGGAATGAATGTTTCAAAATTTTGTTTCCACTGCAGTCTGGATTCTCCTTCACGTGCAACGTGACTGGTTTGTGGTGGCATGTAATTGGCTCGCTCGGTACCTCCCGACCTTCCCGGCCCTTCACCCGGATATATTTATAGCTGTGCGGACTCGTTCAGCAAGTTCGAAATAATTTGAATGTTCTCGGGAGAAATGAAGATTTTTTTGTTTTGTTCCCATACTTCCTTTTTTTCTTCCAAGAGTAATTGTAGTTAATTTCATTCTTTTTTTTCACATGACATGTACGTCTGGAGAGAAAGGCATATTCTAAATTTACAATTTCGGTGAAATGTGCTGGAATCCGAGTAAAATATTTTATTTTAGTACTACTGAAATTACCAAGGTGCGTCTCAAAACACATTACCACTAACCTCCATATCCGAAAGTAGTTGATTCGATAAACGGATTTGCTCTTTTAATTGAACTGAATTGATGCGTTATTTTATGTGGCGAGACTCGGCCCAACAAGCCCACTCTTCCGTCTGACCACGCAAATTTCACTACGCTTCTTTCACTTACTAGCGGAGAAAGGAGGTATTTCTTGAGCGATGAAGTTAGTGATTTTGAATTTAGCTCAGAGGCGTCATTTAGGCTTTAGGATATTGTACATGCAAGTAAATCTACTATCATGGGACAGCGGCCTTTACTTCCCCTCCGAAGAAAGGCGTATAAAGGATTTTTTCGCGCTTAAAAATCCACGACTTCGATGGCGTTTGAATACGCAAACTTGGTTATAACAGTCCGATACGCTAACCGCTGCATCATCTTCGCTACGCTCTTCGACGCTTAGTAACATTTTTCGAAAGTATAAGTTGAGTGAATGAAATTTCTTCGAGTAAAACATTTAACAGACATCGAAAATGAATGTATTATAATCACGTTTCACCTTATTTGACATAAAACACAATGAGATCATAAAAAATTACATTATCTCACGAGGTATACACATACAAACTATGTGATCAATTACCAATTAACGTAGTGCAAGGAAAGGTTGTTGATAATGACGACGAACCTCGAATGTAGGTGGAAAGGCGAGCTTTCCCTTCTTTTCAGGTAGGACACACTGGTAGTTGCCTTTCGCAGAGTGAGTAATGAGGCGAATAATATGGAGAGAATAATGGATCACACGCGATACACTACGGCATTCGAAACCACCTACGCTACAATCGCATGGTGAAAACGTACGCCGTGTACAGCACTCTAACCCGTAGTTCTCCGTGTACTAGGGCGATGCTCTAAGCGACCGAGGCAGGCAGAGGAACAGTAGTAAATTTGTAGGAGCGCAAGTGAAGATGGCGTCCGCCCCTAAGGGCCCTGCGCTTCCACTGCACGCCGGAGCGCAAGCAAAGCTGGCGGCGCCCCCGGAGGTCGACTGCACTTGCGCTAGAGAAGTCTTGTGGCCGCTCCGGACAGAGGCAGTCGCGTGGCGAGGCACTGCAACCTCCGAAGTGCTCTCGTTGAGATTTCCCCGAAGGTCTCGGTTCGGCCACTCGCGCGGTCGCCCGCGGCACTCGCCCGCGCCGTTTGTTCCTCGCTAGCCCGTATCCCTCTTCCCCCAACTCGTCACGCTCCTTCCCCGCCACGTATCGCTCCACTTCACTCACGCTTAGTCCTTCCCGCTCCTCACCATCCCGTACCGTCTTGCTTCCTGTCCCACACTTCTCCCCGCCCCGCCTCACTTCTCCCCGCCCCGCCTCACTTCTCCCGCCCCACCTCACTTCTCCCCGCCCGCCCTCACTTCTCGCCCGCCCCGCCTCACTTCTCCCCGCCCCGCCTCACTTCTCCCGCCCCGCCTCACTCTCCCCGCCCCGCCCACTTCTCCCCGCCCCGCCTCACTTCTCCCGCCCCGCCTCACTTCTCCCCGCCCTCCTCAGCTTCTCCCCCCGCCCGCCTCACTTCTCCCCGCCCCGCCTCACTTCTCCCCGCCCCGCCTCACTTCTCCCGCCCCGCCTCACTTCTCCCCGCCCCGCCTCACTTCTCCCCGCCCCGCCTCACTTCTCCCGACCCGCCCTCACTTCTCCCCGCCCCGCCTCACTTCTCCCCGCCCCCCTCACTTCTCCCCGCCCCGCCTCACTTCTCCCGCGCCCGCCTCACTTCTCCCCGCCCGCCTCACTTCTCCCCCCCCGCTCCCACTTCTCCCGCCCGCCTCATTCTCTCCCGCCCGCTCACTTCTCCCGCCCGCCTCACTTCTCCCGCCCCGCCTCACTTCTCCCCGCCCGCCTCACTTTCCCCGCCCGCCTCACCTTCTCCCGCCCCGCCTCACTTCTCCCCGCCCCGCCTCACTTCTCCCCGCCCCGCCTCACTTCTCCCCGCCCCGCCTCCACTTTCCCGCCCGCCTCATATCTTCCGCTTCTCTGCGGCGCTCCTCCCCGACCCGTCGTGCTCCTCTCGCCCCGTCTTGCTCCACCCGCCCGCCCCATTTCTCCTTGATCCTCCCCACTGCTAGCCGCCCCACGCCCGCCCCGCAACTCCCACCCATCCTCACTCCTCTCCGTGTCTCCCCGCACCTCCCTTCCCCGCCCCGCCGTGGCTACAACTACGACTCTGATGCGGATTGAACAAGTGGCCTGCACTTAGCGGCAATCAGCGGCGGTCGCTCGGCAATGGACGCCGGGTGGCGGGCGGCACGCCCAGCGCTGCACGGCGCGGATCAGAGGCCAGCGCCGCTTCAAGAGAACGATTCCCGAACGCTCGCAGAACCACGGAAGAACACGGTTTAAAACGATGAGCTAAAGCGAATGGAGATAAGAAGAGGGGAGAATATAAAGAAGTATCCAGAAAAAATTGTGGGAAGGGGGAATAATATATGAAAAATGAAAAACTGAATGGAAAAATCACAACCGATTGAAGCAGAACACAGAAGTAACAAAATATGCTCGGTCAGGGTACGGCCACATAGGCAGAGATACTCGTGCTTTAAGGAGAAGCGGATGAGAAAGAAAAATAAAATAGATGATACAGACAAATAAAAAAAGGGGATGATGGAATATGTGAAGTCATTGCAAGAGAACAAAAATCGCAAAGAACTGCAGAACAGAAAAATTAAGATAACTTGTAAAGCCCAAAACTATCAATTGTGAATATTTATAATACATTAGGCACATAGCTTATAAGTAAATTTGTAGATATATCCCTTAGGAGCTGCATAATTAAGAGTGATTGACATAATTCCTCCATTTGTAAGGAATATACATTATTACGTTTCATGATTATTTTTTTCCACCATTTTCTTGGAAGTGTATGAAATGTCTGGCAGAATTGTTTGAATAAAAGAAGGCACAATATTCGTAATTATGTGACTGGAGATGCTGAATGTTTCAGAAAGATATTGAGATTACAAGGAAACGAAAGCAGAAATTGCGTGATTTAGTTTTAAATGAATATACGCTTCATTCATGTGTCGTGAGTTTTCGCAGTATTTATATTATCTTCAAGTAGATTACTTTTATCAAAAGAGCAAGAGTTCGACAATTGTTGCAGTGCTTCGAATTACGTCGCACAAACATTATTAAAACGATTCAAAATACAATTCCAGTTTGCGTAAACACTCCTCTCAGAATTTGTAATGATGTCTCCTTGAAGCCATTGAAGCAAACAAAGTAGTCTTCCCGGATGGAGCAAATTTTGCCAACGTAGCGAACTGGCAATAATTCTTGAGAACTTAAAGGGAAACAACACTTCTCGAAAGAACTTTTCCCAGAGACTTCGTTATGCATTACGACTAAAAAACGTTCTTAATCTTATTTGCTTGCGTCAGTAAGTTTACGAACAACACATTAATGACCAAACATACTCCAATTGAAGCAAATACGAATATGATGCGAATTCGATAGACAAAATAAACGGCAAAATATGCATTTGAAACAATGTAGATCACGATTCAAAACTCATAAGCCTATCAACCGTACTTCTACCATCGACACACAGCCTAATCCAAACACATCAAGAGATTTGTAATAAAATCAATTATCCACATATACATTAAATCCAATCATAAACCAACGCTCGCAACGGGATAAAGTAGGCTCAAAGCTATACGCACTGAAACGCCGCGTACTTGAAAGAGCAATTTGTAGAAGTGCGCCCGTGTCATTAGCACGCGGAAACGCACGCTTGGCATGCGCGAGTGCGGCCGTGCCCGCGAAGCACGTGCGTGCGCGCGGATCGTTACCTCCGCCCCCGCCGCCCCCGAAGGGATTTCCTGGCACGAGCAGCGCGTGCGGGGACGGCAGCGCCGAGCTGCAGGCCGGCAGACACTGCCGCTGCACACCGGGCCTACGGCCTTCCTCCTGTCTTTGCCAGATGTCCACTCTTTGATCGGACAGTTCCCTTTTTTACCATTATGTTAACAACTTTTTCCATAAAAAGTGGACATTTTTTTCTATTCAATTTCTATCATGATGAAGTGGTACATAATCGAAAGCTACTTAGTCTAAGATAACAATAATGTAAATAAGAAAATACGCAATTTAATTGCAACTTTTTAAAATTGTTTTTACTACCCTCCCTTGTCTGCAATTTTTTGGAAGCGAACCTAGCAACTCTACTTCCACGTCAGCGGTCCGGTGGTGATTACACAGGCACAAAAAAAAAATAGTTGTCGGACCCACGGACTTGCCACATATTTCTTTATGTATGTCGTCGCACTGAATTTGAAACTAAAGCCAGAACTTTTCTTTTCGCGAAAAAACAGTGATTTGTTTCTTCTTCTAATATTGCTGTCAGAATCAAAGACTTACCACACTGTTCCTCGACGTATTTCTACGCGCTAATTCCAAATCAGAAGCCAGAATTACGCCACTACCCTGTAGTTTTTTCACCCTCCAGTGATTTGGGGGCGTCAACCGGCAAGATCATTTGTCCTGTACATGTAGTGCATGTTTTTGTCGCGGGAAGTGACAGTGAACGCCTTCTTTTCGATGGTGATATCCGGCGCTGATCTACACGCCGGTTAGCGGGAGTTTCCCCAATCAGGTTTCTCCCACAAGTGGGACACTGCCCCTGCCGGGACAAGCCTTAAGCTGCCGACTGGTCTTCCGGTATGTGTGGTAGTGTAGTGCATGTGTAAGTGTGTGTTTAAGTAAAGGGTGATGGTAAGAAAAGAAACGGGAATAAAAGATTGCGCGCGGTCCGTGGTGCGTTTCTTAGGATACTGCTACGTCATTCGCCTGATGTTGATCGAAAAAACCACGTAGAACTACAGGTCATAGTCAAGCCACAACGAATGCCTCTACTCGAAATAGACCGTTTCACACAAGATGCACCTATTGAATAACACAGTTACTGCTAAGTGTAATAGGAAGTATATGTAGTTCTGCGACGTACACAGCAATAAATAATAATGTAACCACAATGAACACAACATACTGAACTTTGAACACCATCACTTAAGAAAAAGGAAAATGAACCAGTTCTTTTGTCATTATTTCCAACTCCATAATATTTAATTCGGTTCGCGACACATTCTTAAAACACCCCCCTCTTGCTGTACTTCACAACCCGTCACCACGTGCTGCACCCCTCGCTCGTCTGGTCTTCCCCCAACCCTCGACTACCTTCTCCGCCCCCATTAGCGCCGTTGTCCCCGCGAAAAAAAAGAACACCCGACTCGTACATACCTCTGTGAACAAATATTTAGTTATCGTCGGTACCAACGAGATTACGACTGCTTTGTACTTCAAAACGAATCCTTTGGCCGCCACATGTGCAGAGAGGGGAGTTAATCTGGACGCCGCTTCCCCGGCCGATGCAGAGGGGCGCGGGTCGACCCCCACCGCCACCGCCACCGCCGCCACGTACACTGACCGACACATGTTCGATCCCCGGTCTTGGTGAGGGGAGCAAAGTTCGTTTGTGCATTCGAGGGTCGCGTCCCTCGTCGTTGTGGCCATTTGGAGAAGATTACGTCAGAGTGCGTCACGCCCCCCCCTCGCTGTCACCGTCACCGCCACCGCCACCGCCACCGCCGCCGCCGCCGCCGTCGCGCCGCCCACGCGCGGCAACGACAATCGCCGATCCATAACGCACTACAATCGAAGGCCATTTCGGAATAGTGCTTTTATTGTAATTCATTTTCTTAGCCGTTTCCCCGGCAACGGGGGAAGCGATTGAATTAGCCGTCAAAGGAAAATGGAGTTGGGTGCGTCGCTGACGCAGGCGGAGGCGGAGGAGGAATTAGAGCCGCGTAATCCGTCAATTCGCGACGCGTCGCATCGAATTTCAGAGGAATTTGTCATTGTTGGGCGGCGGACAGTCGGCGCCATTGCACGCTCTGACTGTGATGAGTCACTGCTTTGTGACTCGGGTTGCGCGTGCAAGTTTCGTTACAGAAGCACTGTTACGACTCTAAACGTAAATTTTAGTTCAAGAAAATCATAGTGTAATAAATGAAGCGAAGATGTGTGGAACAGTGATGTTACGTATATTCCTTCGAACAGTTTAGTTATTAGTTGTTGCGGAGACAAACATTACCGATTTGAATTTCGCTTGAATTATAAAGATTTGGTGTTTGGTGCGCTGAATCAAAATATTAATTATATGTTTATTTTGATGATGGAAAACGCTAGTTATTGTGTTGCGCAGTGTTGCCAACGATGAGATTCTATTTAACAGATACTATAGAAAGAACAATCTGATGATAATCTTTTGTGTACGTTCGTAAGATTTATTGTTTGAAATATTGAAGAATTGTAGCAAACATTTGCATTTGGTGGATAGAAGTGCAAAAATATTACCGTCTTTTTTCCAAAAATATTGATCTTTTTTTTCGTAAATATATCTACATACTTTACAAGAAAATTCGAACCAATATTTTCTACAAATACACTTTTGAATTCATTCTCGCCTGAAAATCATTGCTAAATAATATCGAAATTCTTCCATTATTTATCTTCCACTTTTACACTTTAATTAATAAAGTTGCATTAGAATTTGTAATTCTGATAACATTATTTCGATCCTTGAAACATTTTTACGATCTTCAAATTGTTAGTTTCACTCAACGTAGCTTATGAAATATTTCATTTCGAAATCGAAAATCTAAAGAGTCCTAAGATTTGTACGAATTATCCTTCATATATTACTTTACATTATTATTTAGCTTAAATAAAATATTAGATTTTGGAATAATTTTATTTATATCCCGGATATAACGGTTTTTTCATCTAATCGGCACGAAAAACAAAATCATGGTCTACTCAAAAAAATTACTTCATATATTTGTTTGCTGGTGTCTAATGCATAATAAATAGTAGAAAGGGGTTAGGGATACTTGATTTTATCATCCGTACAAACATATGACCCTGTCATCATAAAGCGCACTTCATTAAAGCACAAGCCCTTTGGGCCACAGTGTGGCCACCTTCAGTGCAAAAATAAAAAGCCAAACGTAAAAAGCCTGTTCGACATTCTTGACATTTATGCCAAAACTTATTTATCTTCCGGTATTTCTTCTTTTACCTAGGAAATAATAAGTAATACGTACGCACGTATCTTTATAAGATATCCAGTTATGTGAGTAATTTTACCCTTGTAACTACATTACAAGCAGCGTCTCAAAAAACGCCGTCTATTCCTTCCTTCCGTATCTCGCCGCGGTAGGTACAACCACGATGACTGCTGAAGCAACCGGATTATAATATAAAGTATTATGGGTTATAATTCAAACAGCAGCTCGCGATAAGGTAGTTAGGCTGTTAGCTTAACAAAATAAAAAAAATAAAAACCCTCACTTGGCTCGCACATTACTAAGTCAACGCGAGGCTTCGGCAATTAGCATAAAACAGTCTTGACTTCAGCGAAAGCAAAATTTGCAACGTATTTTACTCTAAAACACCGATAAAGCTTATCTTGACTCACTCTCCTCACGAAACTACTGGTCAGGTATTTCTACTTAATTAAATACGCGTATTTCTCGCCCTTCCATTTATTCATATGCTTCAACTGATAAAAAAAATACAGGCGAGCTGGAGGAAGCGGATAGACAGTGACGCTCCGCACCTAGGGCCCGTGATTAGGAGGAATCTGCGAACGCAGCAACGCCCGCAGCGACGCAGTCACATTGTCAGCTCTTCAAGGCACCGCCCCGCCCCCGCGACGGCACGTAAACCATCAAATCAACCCGCCCCCACGCCACGCCACCCGCCCCACCTCCCTCCACACCCCACCGTATATTCCCATACCCGCCCGATCCCCAAACTCCACCCGCCTGCCCCCACGCCACGCCACGCCACAACCGTCCCCACGCCACGCCACGCCACACCGTCCCACGCACGCCACACGCCCCAGCACGCCACCGTCCACGCCACGCCATCCCACGCCGCCCCCACGCCACACATCCTACACCGCCCCACGTCACGCCACTTCACACCGCCCCGCGCCATCCCACACCGCCCCTCCGACTCTCCCCCCACCCCACGCAGCATGGCCAAGTGGCCCTGCCCCCTCTCACGGCACGCCCACACCTACCTCACCACTCATGAACAACCTGCCTTCGCAGCCCCCTCCCTACAAACGCCAGCGATAATGCGCATACCCTGCAGCTCCGCGACGGCCTTCGGGCCCCACATTCTCTCTCGAGGCCTCGCGTGCATTACGGACGGCGGCAGAATGCGTCTGCAGGCGACCGCGAACCTCAATTTACGATTAGTTCGGAAAACATCGCTTTGATGGCGCCTTCCGGCAATTCGTAGTTATTAAAGCTACTAATGACGTAAACGTCTTTGTAGCAAATAAGGTTTAATGGCACAACAGGGACATATACTTAATTTTTTTCTGAAATTATTACAAGGCGAGGAAGACATTATTTTACTTATTAGAAAACAGAATACGAATACAATGGAAATATTATACTACATAAATTACGTAGCACATATCAGTTAGTCAAGAACTCAAGCGCGTATATAAATTAATTAGCAAAATGACCTAATAGCACGAATATTATCAACAGAGCAAAATAATGTCAAAAACAGCATTAATGTTTAAACAGTAGTAAAGTACAGAAATATTTTAAATAATTGCTAATATTAGTATATTACGTGTGTAATTTTAAACATTTTATAAAACGTGCAATTGCAGTTTGGAACACAAGGAAACAAACGTACCAACTAATGTTGATTACTCATTCTTATGTTTAATATTGACAAGTAAATAAAAATGAAATTTACACAAATGTAAAACTGAGTTCGAAGATGATGTTCATAATTGATAACAAAAGCACATAACATAGTACGGATTTAATGTAAGTCAAAAAGAAAATCTGTCAATCTGAAGAATCAACTACTAGCTTAAGTAAGCAATCATCAATGGACATCATGCTTTTGATTCTTATATTTTGAATATTGTTTTTCCTCAAAAAATGTTAAGCTTACTTAAGATGTAAAGTCCTTTCACACCCACACTATTCCGTTTTGTATTGAAAGGGAAAATATCAAAAAACAAAAACTGAATGCAATTACCAATTAAGTTCATGTAGAACTCCGTGATTGTCATAATGACTGTCATAGTCTCACTCAAATCCCACCTAATTCACTACGAAAAAAACTACCAAAGTCGAAAAAATGAGACGAAATACAGACAATGTACGGATGATTACAGCGAAAGAAGATTAACTGAAGACAGAAAGGACATTACCTACAGGAATCAATGCATATCTTGTCCAAGTCGTTGTACTTCGTCTCAAAGCGAGTAATTTTCTCTTGACAAAGGTGTATTGAGGATCGCGTGACACGAACACGGGATAGCGAGTCACGAAGTCCGGCACCGCAAGAAGAGCGAGCCCGAGCAACACGCAGCTGGCCCGCCCCCCCTCCCCCTCCCGCCCCCGGACGGAATTAATGCTCTGGCCATTTGCCCCATTAGTGGGAGTTATTGCACCGGGGTAATGACACTCTCGCGGCACCGACCCGTTCCGCGCCTCTTCCAGCCCGCTCCGCTCCGCCCCTGCGGCCCCGGCCAGGTTAGCAAGCCCGCTTCCCTTACTTTCCTCCCGCCTCGCCTACTTGCCATACTTCATTCTGCCACACTGTACACGACCTCTCCTTGCCACGCGCCGCGTTTTCAAACTTGCCGACCGCCAGCCGTCCCGCGCACACGCAACGTCCACGTCCGCACGCAACGCCACGCTCCCCGCTACGCAACGCACGCAGTCCCCACTCACATTGTTTCCCTCCGCGCTCTCGCCGCGTCCACACGCCATTCCCTGTGTCGCACTTTCCCTCTTTTCTGCGCGTCTACCAGGCTCACATCCTTGCCCCACCACGTCCTACCCCCGCTTCCATCCCAACTCCTATCCTGTCTCGCTCCAGGCCCGCCCATTCCAGTTCACTTCTCTCACACATCCCCGCTCCCCCCGTCCCATTCCACTCTCCGCCCCTCGCCTCCACGTCATCCACACGCTCCTCTCCCTCCACCATGTCCCATCCACTCGCTCCACACATCTCCTCCCCTGTCCCTCCGCTCCATTCACGTCCCACTTCACACATTCAATCACATCTTCCGACCTCCTCTCCGCCAGTCCACTACTACTCCAACACTCCACTCTTTGCGCACCTGTCCTCCTCCGCCACGTCCCACCCACGCCTCCGCACGCTCCGCTCCGTGTCGCCGCTCCGCGGCGCGGCCGGAGACAAGAACCCAGGGTCCCGGCAAAAAACGGACGTTGAGCATGACCTGTGGTTTCAAGTCCGCCGGCCCCGACTGGCCGTCGCCGTAATGGCCGTTAATGAAATTAACATTCCGCGGCCTCTGCACCCCCCCCCGCATCTCTTCCACCCCACCTCCCCCCCCCCCTCCTCACGCCCTCGCCAGGCACTGCAGTGCGGGCGTTCAGAAGCGGGCAAACAGAAAGAAATAACAGATTACTAGTTAGACAATTAAATTCGCAATACTGCAACAACAATGATGTTTGAAGTATATTAATATAATATAAAGAAATAATCTACTACTTTGCATCATTAAGTCAACAAGAAAATCTACTTTTTCGAAACATTCAGTGGATGTAGAGTTTCACTAAGATGATAATTTATATTCAAAACTAAATGTCTCCTACATGGAACTATTCATTAACTTTCAAATCGTCCATTTCTCGCTTCGAATTCTTGAATCATGTCGGCTTAAACCCTAAACAGGCAAATAACACCGATTATAATAAAGCGAAGTTCTGAAAATTCTAAAGTTGGCTTCAGTTGCTCCTTATGCTGCCAAATGATTGCTCTTTTAATTCATCACTAATACTGCAAATAAACTTTGAAAAATCAGAGGTAATGTTTCAGAACTTGGGTTCAAAGAAATTTATGGTTTAGCCGACTTCTTAGTTGATACTCATTCGTGAGCGAAGAAATCGATACGGAAAATCATGTATCTTTGGAAGGAAAAGAGGGGAAAGATAGAGCCTAACACATTCAAAACAATGTGAATTCAAAAAGAGTTTATAAAAAATGTATATGCAAAAAAAGAGTGTCCGAAATAACTTCGATTGAAATGAAATTATCCACGAGTTTAAGAAATCTCTGTGTAAAGTAACAACAATATTTGAGAAAAATTATGTCTCCAATTTCGTTTCAGTTACGAATCCGCAACTATCATCTGCCGCAGCAGCCACCATTGAAAACACATTTGAAAGACTACTATTTTTTCTAATAATTCTTTCTTTCTTTACTAGTTTTTCTACAATTCGTGACAAAATTATTTGGTTTCACTCCTAAATTGTGATTCTAGTACCATTATTTCGCCAATATCTGGATAGACAGGGATTTGTGAAAAATGATGACAAAGCGGTGATGGAATGAGAGTAGGTGAATAAGATCAAGAAACCTGTCCAGAAGCTTGCCGCATTGTATTTCACAAAATTGCACATTGATCGGCCTGGATTTGTATCCCGATTCCAGTGATGGAGATGAACAGCCTGATGCTACACCTCCACTACTCCAAACGTCATAACCGTTCTTCAATACAAAGTTGGTCGCACCTCTCGTGTGGGGCTCCGCAGAATGGAGCAATCTGTCACATATTCCACAGCCACAGTAGCCGCAGCCGCTACCGCCGCATATTCCACGTGGTCTCACGGACACCTCCGCTTCCACTACTGCGCCGTTGCCCGCGCCAACGCTCTCCGCCGCGCGCCAGCGCGCCGCCGTCACCAGTAGCCTCCGCCGCTATAGTCATTCGCAGTCACCCGCCGTCGCCTGCTCGCGCCCGCCCGGCCACCTTCCGTCCAGCCAGCCTGCCCCCATTTGCCATTTGCCCACCCACACACCCGCTCCCCCGCCTGTGCTGTACCCGGGACGTCTGCTCGCCACCGCCCGCCGCCGTAGCTGCCCGTTGCCAGGCGCCCCGCCA
The DNA here is from genome assembly GCA_017312745.1 of Gryllus bimaculatus. NCBI lineage: Eukaryota > Metazoa > Arthropoda > Insecta > Orthoptera > Gryllidae > Gryllus > Gryllus bimaculatus. The sequence goes on from BOPP01000062.1 coordinate 1,208,297, forward strand.
CCCCGCAGCTGCCCCGTCGCTGCCCCGTCGCCCGCCGTCGCGCCGTGCCCGCGTCGCCCCCTCGCCGCCGTCGCCCGCCGTCGCCCGCGTCGGCCCGCCCGTCGCCCGCCGTCGCCGCGTCGCCGCCCGTCGCCCGCCCGTCGCCCGCGCCCGTCGCCCGCCGTCGCCCCGTCCCGCGCGCCGCGCCGTCGCCGCCGTCGCCCGCCCGTCGCCCGCCGTCGGCCCGCGTCCCGCCCGTCGCCGCCCGTCGGCGCCCGCCCGGCCGCCTCGCCCCGCGCCGGTCGCCCGCCCGCGCCCGTCGCCGCCCGCCCGTCGCCCCGCCCGCTCGCCCCGCCGTCGGCCCGCCCGTCGCCGCCCGCGCCCCGTCGCCGCCGCCCCGCCGGTCGCCCGCCCGTGCGCGTCCCCGCCCGTGCCGCCCGTCGCCCGTCGCCGCCCGTCCGCCGCCCGTCGCGCCCGCGCCGCCCGTCGCCCCGCGCCGCTCGCCGCCCGCGACCGTCGCCGCCAGCCCCGTGCCCGTGCCTGGCCGCAGCCAGCACTTCGCCGCCTGCCCGCCCCCCTCGCCCGTCGTCGCTTAGCGCCCCTGCTCGCTCACCCCGTCGCTGCCCACCCGTCGCTACCGCCCCTGCCCGCCCCTGCCGGCTCCGCGCGCCCACCGCCAACCCCGTCACCAGCCACCGCACCCTCGACCAGCCCGCACCGTCCCCGCGGCCCACCCCCCTCCGTTGCCCCGCACGCCACCTACGTGCCGCACGGGCGCTCGCGGTCGCGCCGCAACGGCGACCGTCGCCCCGGCGCTTAGTCCCGCACCGCAAATGCGTTCGCGCAGTTGTAAAATGCATCGGCGGAAAACCCCGTTCTCCTGTCCCGAACCGCCGCGGGTATGTTGCCCACCCAACGCCAAACCCGGCATTACGGCACGCGAGTAAGCGTTAGTCTCTTCTCGCACACTGTCGCGCTGCGGGTGCGGTAAAACACAATATATCACTTCGCGTTCTAGAATAAACACAAACACCAGCACCGGAAATATGCGTTTAAAAAGGATGGACGGTAAAAAACTACATGTTACTCATGATTGTATTTTTTCGTGTTCACATGATTATTCAACTCATGATCTATCGAATTGAAATTTCAAAATAATTCGGCTTCGCCTAACAGAATGGAAGTAAATCGCTTATTGAAAGGAAATTCATCAAATTTCATTATCCGGTTTACAAGCCTTATAATGAGATCCAAGCCCCGACTGAAGAAAAGGAAATGAGTAGAACAATATTTGTTTTCACGTAAAATTTCAAAACGAGAAAGCATCGCAAGTTGATTTAATAAAAGAAAAAGTAATCTGTGAGTACGGTAAATAAAAAATCAATTATTAATAGTCTAACGAAAAATACAAAATATAATATAATAAAGAATGAAGTAGAAAACTTTAACCAATATCCAAACTATGATTTAACAAAAGGATTTCTTTGCTTGAAATGCTTCTCTGGAGGCCCCATTACGACCAAAATTAGAGCACATTCTCCAAAAACGTAAACTCAGCCCATTTCCGGACCGCGGACGCCACACAAACAAAGGAAATTATTATGATGTGCAAACGAAAAAACACCATTAATGAAGGAAACGGCCGGCTCACGTAAGTGCGCATGTGCCGCCACCACCTAATGACCGCTGAAGCGCTGGGAAAACGGCCGCGGAAAATTAAATTAGATCTCGCTGGCATTTTCCGCGGCCGCGCACCAAATGGCTTAACATTTCAATTCGCGCCCCGGCCGTCGGCAGTTTAGGTCGCCGTAGCACGCGCGCGCCGTGAGTTTACGCGCAGTCAGCGGCGACTCATGCGCGCCGCGTTGCGCGCCCCGCCGCGCACCGGTGCGCGCTCGCGAACCGTCGCGACTAATGATTTCGTCGCATGACTCCACGTGTGTGTGCGCTCCCGAACAACGAACCGCGGACGCGCCATCGCTCACGCCAGCCATCTAACTCCGTCCCGGTGGTATAGAGAGTCTGCTCGCGGCCAAGCCGGCCTCGTCTCTCGCCTCGATTCTCGCCCTACCACCCAGCCCCCGCTCCGTCCCCTGTCGCTTACTCGCAATCTCTCCCCGCCCCGCACTCGCACTCTCCCCCGCCAGCCTTCCGAGCTGCGCACTCGCGCTCACTTCCGCCCCCGTCCCGTCCGCATTCGCACTTTCACTCGCTCTCACCCCGTCGCATTCGCCCCCGCCCCGGCGACACTCCGCACTCGTCATCGCTCCCCTCCGCAGTCGCACATGCATCCGCCCCCTCACGCAATCGCTCCCGCCTCCGTCCGTTCTCGCCCCCACCCCTGCCCACGTCCGCACTTACACTTACCCCTGCCTCCGTCCGTACTCCCACTCGCCCCCGTTGCCTGTGTGCTCGCTTCTATCCTCTTTCGCCCTCCTTTGCTTGCGTTCGCCTCACACAGCACTATTTATGCACCACCGCCAGCAGTGCTGCCTCATTCGCTGCGATCCTCGCCAACACTGCCGCTAAGACGCTCTACTCAAATTTTCCCTTGTTCAATCCCCCGCTTCCTCTGCCACATAGGCATATGCTCATAGGCAGGCAGTCACAGGTGCCCGCGAACCTCGAGGCTGGTGGAAAAGGTTACGGGGAAGGAGAAATGAGGAGAAACTTGCAGCTTTTGCCCATTGTGAGGCACATTGCGAGGGTGGCAGCGACGAGGGTGCAACGGTACAGAACGAAGATGTATGCGTGTATTCCTCTGAAGAGCGCTGTGACAGAGTTTACTTCGTATTCGTGTACTAAACACTAAATTAAATTGCAATCTGAAGCAACTTCAGAATACTATTGATTACTATTCATTACTATAGATCTAATGTCTAAAAATTTACCGACGGGACTCGAAATCTTCAACCTCTCAGAGACCCTCCTACGCCATTTCAGCCAGTTCGGATCTCTCTAGTTTAGAATAGCGGAATTCTAAGATACCTGAAGTTAGATTGTAGGGATTGTAGGTTTTCGGGATTCTAAGACTTTAGGGTTTTGTTTTTAGTATTCTGGGAATTTACTATTGTAGGATTCTAGGGCTTCAGGATTATAGTATTTCATGATTTTAGGACATCAGCATACTACCACTTTTTCTATAATGGCCTGAACTCAAGAATCACATCCATTTCAGAATACCGAATTTCTCGTATTCTCGTATTTCGCGGTTCAAGATTCAACGATTTGAAATTACCAGGCAGGGTACGAGGATTTTCATATTCTACAATTTCCACTTGTACGATTCCGGGATCCAAATCGATTTGCGCTTAAACCAACGGGTTATTGAAGAACATTGCGATTGCCCGGACGCACCCACAAGCCAAGACCTCTGGCTGGCACCGCCCGCGCGGGCCCAGCTGCCTCCCCTCTCTCCGGCGGCGCTGCGGCGGCCGGGCGGGACGGCGCGGCGCGGCGTGGCGTGGCGCCCTCATCAGGACCTGTTGAATGGCGCCGCTCGCTCTTAGTTAATGTTTCCGGTCGTGCTTCTCGTCCCCTTTATTTATGATGGTCCGGTAATGGCCCCGCTACAGAAATTAGCCGCTTTACGTGACCGCACGACTCCGTGACTCACAGGACGACGGAGGTAGTCTCTCCGATGGATCTAATGAGACCCGAGAATCGCTCTTGTAAGTTGATAGTCGCCGTCGCATGGATCGAACGTATCTGCGTTGCCCTGTCAATTGTTTAGCGCGTCTCGCGGTGGAATAGTTACGCGCGTAAATTGTAGTGGTCGAAAGAGACATTGTAACTACTCTGCGCGGCGTTTGTAGCCTGCTTGCACTGGAGAAACAGATGTGCACGTTATGTATTCTTGACCTTTCCGTCGTTGAACTCTAAGTGTGCCAGTCTCGAACAAATAATGCACGCTTTGGAACGATAACTCCTAATGAATTTGTACCAGCTGCAGGGCTTATATTACGAATATACTGTGGAATGATTGATCAATAATGCAGCTGCACAGCATTAAAGCCGGGAAAGTTTGTTGAGTAACCTCAAACTTCTCTCATACGTATCATAAATTATAATTTACACACAGTTGAAATATTTATACTCTATTTTTTTTAATTGGCAGGTATATTACCACTCTGCAAAGATAAAATTTTTATCCAGGTAGAATTATACAAAGTGCAACCTGTGAAAATTTGCAAAACCAGCTTCACCAAAAAAATGAGGTAGTCGAGTTGAAATTGCATTTTCAGAACAAGTCCTTGAAAAAATATTAGTAGTATTCTTTAAAAAAAACTCTATTCATTTTAATGGGAGGCAAACTCATATAATACTTGTGTTTTGTCAAACAATGTTATGCAGGTTCTAAATTAAAGAAATATCCCCCGAGGGACAAACGCAACATGAATCTCTGTATTCTGCAAGTCAAGTAACGACTGTACTTGATCATCAATTGTATTCAGACTCGAAGCGTCATTGCACCTTATATAAGAACTCTTCCGTTGTATTCTCTTGCTGTAAAGAATGTATACGCTTCATCTTCCAGCTCTTTTATTTTGCACATGACACATGCAGTTACATGCGCATCAACTACCTCGAACACAAGAAAACGTGTTTAGTTAGCAGGTGGTGCCACAGCCACCACACCACATGCAATTAAGTAGTATTTCTCTGAACATTAACTTCAGAAACTTAAACTCAGTGTCTGACAGATAAGATTGAAAAACAACATACAAACATTACAAAAATTCTTTACATTACGTATATGTCATATCCTTGCAATTCTTGAGATAGAGTAGAAAGTATTTCCCGTTGAACGACTAAAGAATAAAAACTTTCATTAATGGCAGAATATAAACGCAGATAATATAAACGCAGAATATAATGGCAGAAAAAAAATTATATATTTTTGCTGTTGTCAATTAGCAATATCTTCCATTCAACCGCAAATTCAACGCAAATTTAAAAAAAAAATCTCTAGATTTGGCTAGCGAATAAATTTACTGTTTCGTCGATTTTCAAAACCACTGAAGGGTTGTGTATTATCTTCTCTCAGTTCTCAATTTTGCAGTCATTTCTTTTTTTTCCATTCACACCGCAGTCATTCTTGTTCCTTTTTCCACATCGTGTATCAGGCATATGCCAGAATGTCATACGAGAAAAAAATTAATTACTGGAAGAGCGAAGAAAGAAGCGACCGCAGACCGCACCCACCCACGTGCCATTCGATCGCTGCACGCCTCCGGGGCGGTGGGCGTCGTGAATCAACGCGCCACGTGCGAAGCTGGCGGCGCTAGCGGCGCCGAGTGACGAGACGGCGACGGCGAGAGGTTGGCCTGCGGCGCCCTC
>BOPP01000062.1:1213629-1235025 GCA_017312745.1 Gryllus bimaculatus
AGGCGACGCCGTCGCTGAGTCCGCCAGCACCGCCCTCGTCCCTGCCGCCGCCCGCCCCTGCTACTGACACCCACCGCCGCCGTTCAAGGTTGCCACTGGCTCCAATGCCGTTCTCCATCACTACACCTCTGTCCGTCGTCATCCGCCTTAGATGGCGGCCCCTCTACTGACGTTCACCAACGCTACTGCCCGGTCCTAGCCGACGGGCCCTCCGCCGCTGTTCAACAGTACTCCTACCCATCCTAGCCGCCTGCCCTTCTGGTGGTGATCATTTCTCTGCCCGTCCTAGCCGCCGGCCCCTCTAGTGGTACAATGCTCTGCCCGTCCTAGCCGCCAGCCCCTCTGGTGGTGATCATTGCTCTGCGCGTCCTAGCCGCCGGCCCCTCTAGTGGTGATCATTGCTCTGCCCCTCCATACCGCCAGCCCGTCTGGTGGTGAACATTGCTCTGCCCGAGCTAGTCGACAGCCCGTCTAGTGGTGATCATTGCTCTGCCCGTCCTAGCCATCAGCCCCTCTCTCTGGTGGTTATCATCATTGCTCTGCCCATCCTAGCCGCCAGCCCTTCTAGTGGTGATCATTACTCTGTCCATCCTAGCCGCCAGACCCTTTGATGAAGATCAATGCTCTGCCCGTACTAGTCGACAGCCCTTCTAGTGGTGATCGTTGATCTACCCGTCCTAGCCATCAGCCCCTCTAGTGGTGATCATTTACCAGCCCGTCCTTGCCAACAGCTCCTCTGGTGGTGATCATCAATACTCTGCCGCCGCCGCTCACTCCGCGCTTTGCCAGTCGTCTCATCCTACTCTCTCTTCTCTCAACCTCCTCTTCTGTTCCGGCTGCTCCGCAACTCTCATCAGTTCCACCATCTCCGCCACCCATGTCCGCTACCCGCTCAACCAGTCTACATCCCATCGCCTCCTCTGTCTCCCCGCCTCCTTTCTCTCATCCACTTTCTCCGTTCTCTTTCCGCAGCTTCAACACCTAAGGAGGATACCAACCTCATCCTCGTCTCTACTTTACCCTGCCGACTCCTCCTCCGCCTCTTCGTCCCATGCTCCTCGTCAAACTTCATTCACACCCTTCTAACCTCCATCTCTAGCACCCATCCATCGTCGTAACCGAACTCATCCCAGTTCCCGTTCCCACCGAATACCGCTCCCCCCTCCCAAGGCGGCTACTGTCATCGCGACCTCGTCTCAATTTGCGGCGCGGCGTTCTTGCCGCCTGCATATCACATAGCAGACGCAGATGCCCCGAGCACGGGCTTTTGACGCGCGTCCCGTCTCTCCGAATGAAGTCGGCCCGCGCCTCTTCGCAACTGTTCTCTTTCTCATTCGGAATAACCACTCCGACGGAGGCCGAAGGAATTCCTCCGCGGACGGATCGATGGTTTTCCATACAATGCCACTCGGGCCTAATAAATCGCTAAAAATATGACCACCGCGCTGATACACGTTTCCAGAGAGCAGTTTCGGAATATGTAACCGAGCGCCACGTTCCTGCACGGAAAACGATGTTCGTGGTTGTAGTTCTCTCCTCTTCGAGCCTTGCCACACGGTTACCATCTACCTAGTAGTTTTCTCCATATTTTCCTCATAAGTACTCTTTTAATCACCAACACCATGATAAATGTCGTTCATTTTCTTCTGATCTTTCTCATGGTTTGTTTTTGCGACAGCATGTTTTTATTTCGTATTCTCGTATCACATCCAACTGTCTTTCAAAGCAAACATGATGCCTCCATTTTCCAACCTCGGTAGTTTTGCCATATGAACACTAATCTTCGTTTCTACCGCTCTCCACAATCGCCTTAAATTCACTTTGGTATTACTCACGCGCTGGGCATTTTGTGGTTACATATAACACACTCGGTATTTTTGTCGCGTTCTCGGTTTCATTTCCTTTCAATCACATTGGCTTGCAAGTTTACTTTGTTTGCACTCTTTTCATCATTGTTGCATTATGCGTCCAGTTCCCGACACAATATATGTGAAACTGTTTCTCCGTCCAATTAGGCCATATTTATCGCATTACTTTGTACACAGAGCATTTTTTCACGTTTTTATTTATTCATTAACGTCGTAATAAATATGTTCTTAACTCAAGTCATACTCCATCCCTTACATTATCCTGTCTTCACCACAAATGAGATTTTTTCCTCCCTGTCCTTCTCAAACCTTGTTTCCTTGCAACCTCAGTACTCCCGCACCGCTGTGCTGTTTCGCCCGTCGTCCCATACGCTTTGCTCCCGTCTCTCGCCACGCCGCCCACCAGCTAAGCCCTTCCCCCTTAGTCCCACTTCCCCGGGGACCACGCATGGGGTTAACCGTTTCCCGCCGTCCCACCCCTACCGCCCACCCCTCCGTCCCACCCCTCGTCCCACCCCTCCGTCCTACCGCCTCCGTCCCACCCCTCCGTCCCACCCTCCGTCCCACCCCTCGCGTCCACCCTCCGTCCCACCCCTCCGTCCCACCCCTCGTCCCACCCCTCTCTGTCCGCCTTCTCCGCGCCTGCGCGGTGGGCCCTTTTTGCCTTGTGGCCCAGCGCGGCTGCCCGCCGGCGCTTACATGTCAGGACACGTGTACTAATGCGCGGGGCCCCCCACGGCAGGACGATAATGAGGACAGGCAGATGAAATACTCGAACAGCCCCACGAATTGCGAATGAGGACCCAAATATGGAGAAGCGAGGCTTAACCTGGCGTTCGCGCACCGGCCCCCCCACCCGGGGGGCCGGGGAGGCCGCTGCCGGGAAAAGTAGGAGACCCGCAAACCAGTTTTGGATCTATTTGTACTCACGGAGAGAAAAGAGTAGTAAAATAGTCAGTGGACTCCATTACAATAGTAGAAACTGGACCTCATTGCAATTTTAGAATGCATTACATTTTTATTTTTAAGAGTCTGATGTTTTCATGGGTGATATTTGTTTCAGAAATATTTACACAGAAAAGTGTCTCTGAAATGAAATCCGGAGTAGAGAATTTTCAACATTTAGCAAAGTGAACCAGAGAATTGGTAGCTTTTCCTGCTGAGATTTTTAGTTAATAGTTCAGAAACTACGACATAGAATTACAGCACTCAAATTTCACGACGTAGAAGTCATGCAATCAATCACGATTCAGTTGGTAATGAAGTTGCAGAACGTAAAAGACATACGTTTTTGAAGATGGAAAACAATGTGTCGAATATGTTTTTCATTGTTGCTATAAGTGAAGGTAGGATTCATTAATAAAAATTAGTTCAAAACCACACTGCTTTTTATATATTTCATTCCAAGATCATGCAAAAGCATCTACATATGTAACTACAGAATTCAATAACTTAAATATGCAACACCAAGTTTGTTCGTGATTTCTAAGAGGCAGAATAGCATTATATCACCAAAATCCTTTAGTTTCCACACAAAAACAATTATTGTTGTATCACACTATTGGACCATTTAAGGCAACAGGTTAACTGACTGTTTACTTCTGAAATACTATAAAATTGATAAATAAAACAATGACAGAAAATACAACGCAAGCATTTTTGTATCTAACTTAACCAAATGGGTAGATTCTCACAAATACTTCTTCATTAAATACAAGCTAATGAAATACGGACGCCTCCACCGACTTACACCAACAACTGAAGCACTCACCAAAACTCCAAGATCAGAAGCGCCATGAGGACTGCCAGCTATAGTCAGTTAGGTGCAAACAGGTCCGCCGCAAGGAAGCGCATCTCCACAAGAATTCAAAAACAAAGACACTCGGGCGCTTTTCTTCTTGCACGAAAACGTCATCTGAGCGAAGGAATAGGTGGAGGAGAAGGCGGAGACGCAGAAGGAGGATGAAGAGGGGGGAGAAAGAATACGAAGGACAAGAGAAAAAAGATCGGACGTTGATGGGAAGCATGTGGGAATCCGAGGCGGTTGAAGAGGCAGGCAGGAGGCTGAATAGAAAATAGAGTGAAGGAGGAGGCCTTTCGACGGAAAGTTGAGAAAGGATGAGCAATGAGAAATGAGGAGGAGAAAGAGAATTAACTAACGAAGTGGAGAAGGAGAAGAAAAAGAAGGTCAAAGGAGGCAGAAGAAAAGGACGGAGGTGGTGGTGGAGGAGGAGGAGGAGAGGGAGGAGAGAGGGCGGAGGAGGAGGAGGGGGAGAGGAGGAGTGGAGGAGGAGGAAGGGGGAGGGCGAGCGAGGAGAGGGTGAGGAGGAGGAGAGGGGGAGAGCGAGGAGGAGGAAAAAGAAGCAGAAAAGCTGAAGAAGCAGAGGCGGTGCGATACGAAGAGAGAGGTCGGGGAGGATAAGGCATGAGAAGAGAAGAGGGAGAGAAAAGATATACAGAGGACGTAAGAAAGAAGGAGAGTGTGCAGCGAGAAGAGGAATCGGCTGGAGGTGAAGAAGGCAGAGGAGGCGGATAAGGAAAAATAGTGGAGAAGACGGATACCTTCGGCGGACGTCGAGAGGGAAGAACAAGGAGACCGAGAGGCAGAAAAAGGAGCACATTATAACGAAAGTGGCAGAGACGAAAAAGAACAGCAACGGAGGGAGCAGAAGGAAAAAGGAGAGGAAAGAGGGAGCAGGCATGCAGGAGGAAGAAGGCAGAGGAGAGAAGGAGCGCAGAGTGAGGGGAAGCGAGGCAGAGGGAGGAGAAGGAGGCAGAGGAGCGAGAAGGAGGCAGAGGAGTGAGAAGGAGACGAAGAGAGGACGGAGGAAGGAGACAGAGGGTGAGAGATAGACAGAGGAGGAAGGAGACAGAGGAGGAGAAGGAGACAGAGGAGAGAAGGAGACAGAGGAGGAGAGAGCAGAGAGAGGCAGAGGAGGAGCAGAGGAGGAGCATGAGGAGAGGAGAGGAGGAGCAGATGGAGGGAGGCGCAGAGGCAAGGAGCGAGAGAGGAGAGGCAGAGGAGGAGGCAGGAGTGAGGAGGGCAGGAGGAGGAGCAGGAGGGAGGGAGGCAGAGAAGAGGAGGAAGTAAAATGAAGCAGAAAAGCTGAAGAGTGCAGAGGACAGAGGAAGATGGACGTGAGGGCGCCTCGGAAAAAAAATCAGCGCGGGCCGTGGGTTCTTCACTCACGCTGTATATAATATAGCGCCGGCAAGGCGCCGACAGCCGGCCAGAGTAATTGCGTGTTTGGTACCGGAAACGGGCCGCTTCCTCCGCGTCTGCGGCGGCTGACAGACAACAAAAACCGCCCACGCAACGCCTCGCGCACCCCCCTCCGCCCCAGCGCGGTTCCGCTCCTCGGCCACGGCCCGCCCCCGCCACGCCCCCGCACGCCCCCGCACGCTCGCAAGACGAGATGCGCATCTTTCGTTCAGTTTTCCAGCTTACCAAAGTCCTCACTCTCCTGACCTTTCTGGCTTCTTCCTAAATTGTTTCCCTTCTTATCATTTTATTCTGGCCATCTTCCTCTGCTCTATTTATATATTCATTTTCATTTCTTTTTGCTTGTTTCTGTCTTTTCTTTTTTCTTATTCCTTTCATTCTTTAACTACTCCTTTTTTTCATACTTTTTATAAATAGTTGTCTTATTATTTCTCCCATTATTTTTTTTCCTATTTTTCCGCGATTCTTCTTTCCTTTTTCTCTTACATTTTTCTTTCTTTCTCTTCCCGGGGAAAAGGTAGGAAGTAATGCATATAAAATGTCGAATGTCTACAAAGTTCTAATATCTATAATTCCTATGACTATAAAGGTAGCACGTATGGTCTAACACCTATCCCTTCCCGACGGGTTGCGATACCCGGATGATACGAGTAAAATGTAGTGTCTCTTATTCTACCATTCTTCGACGATCATCATTATCCTTCATTCCATCACTATCCATCATTATCCTTCTCTCTCAGTTTTCTCTTATACGCCTAAATTGCCTTGGTAGTTAAAAGTCATATAAATTTAATTAAATAGTAATAAAATGTAAAATAATGAACAAATACCATATACACTATATATACACTATATATACACTATATATACACTATATATACACTATATATACACTATATATACACTACATATACACTACATATACACTACATATACACTACATATACACTACATATACACTATATATACTATATAATATATACTAACAAATAGTAAATAACGAAAACACAACAAAAACCTAAATGATAATACAATTTGTCTGCCCGAGTGTTTCGTCCCCTGCGCGTTCAGTCGCTCTCCCACTGCGCGGGAGGTCCCCGCCCTCGGCCGCGGTGCCGCACCGCGTGGCTGCTATCTGGCGGCCGGCGCCGCTTCCTGGCGTCGCTTCCGCGTGCGCGCGCGCCGTGCTGCACCTGCTCCTCCTCCGCCGCGCGCAACCGCCCACGCGCGCGTTTCCCGCCGGGCGCTCCACCCTCGCGCAAATTGATCGGCGCACGTCGCCGGTTCGAGCGTTCGTTCCTTCAGGAAGAGCCGTACACTGTTTGCCAACTCAGCAAGACGGGTAGGTTGGCTTTCAAGGGGCGAGGGGAAGAGGTTATGTTGCCGGTGTGTCTGAACTAGGCGTGTGTAAGAACGGAGATTGACGCTGATGTTTGTGCAACTTTTTTGTAAAATTGGAAGAGCCGTCAAATAATACAACTACGTGCCAGGGTATCCAACAATAGGCCAGAATGTTTTAAAAGAGAATGATACTGTCTATTGGCTCCTCTTCTTTTGAAATATAGTGTTCCCTAGAAATAACGTTTAATACACTACGTTTCTCCTAGGACCTAATTGAAAACATCATTGTCTCTTCAACATTTTTGTCTTATAGTTGTATACTCAAGCACACAGTTGTACAATTCAACGGTGGTAGGATACAAAAATATTTCTAAAAAAAAAAAAAGTTCTGTTTTTTTATGATAAGCTCACCGTAAAGAAAGAGTTAAGTGCCAGACGTACCCCGTAAATTAGAAGATGACATTATCTATAATGTAAATAGTTATATGGAGATATTCCCCAAACACAAAATCGTACTGAATTACGAGCCATCTAACACAAATTTAAGTTACAAACGGCGCACAAGGTAACTGACAATAAAAGAAATCATGAAAAAGAATAAATTTAAAGTGAACCATACTTCCTCAACGATCCTTAACATTGCTTATAAATGAATAATGAAACAAACATATCAATCACTATTCTGAAGGTTTATTAAAATATAGATTTTACTCTCCGCACTCTGTTACAACCACGTTTTAAAAATGTTTAATTGACAAATGAACTTTAAAAATCCATTTGTCTCAACTGTTTAACAACAATTATTTTGACAGCTACAATTTTGCAGAGTCCATGCTATAAGGATTACACATGGGAGGTTTAAAAGAAATCTACTCGAGAACGGCTCTTTACATTTGACAAACGATCTTGACATATTGAATGGCACGTTGAGAAGTTTCATCTTGAAATTATCAGCAGCCCGCCACGTAGGCATTCCAGACGTGCGGGCGTGGCATCCGTCTGCCAAACGGACAGAAGCCTCCGGACTTGTCTTCCGCGTCCAGACGAAACGCGCATCGCGTCATAAAACGCGATTTTAAGCATCGTAACCGAGGCGAGACTGTTATTGCTCGCCTCATACCTGCGGACTTCACGAAGAGACGAACGTTAAATTACCTCTCCTGCTTTCCACCTTGGGTCTGCCACCGGTCCCCGGTAGCACCGAGGCGTGGAGAAAGGTCTTATTAACATAACATAAACTTCGGTTGTAACCGAAGTTATTAAAACCACTGAATGCTCCATTGTACATGAAAGTACCGTAATTAAAGACGTTTGCATTAAATGTATGCGGGAGTTCGGTGCAAGTTGCCGGTCTGTTTCGCTTAATGAATGCGAAACGCATTGAAACTTGCCGTTCATTCAAATCCGACTTGAATAATAAAATGAAACGAGAGGGGCGAGGACTGCATGTTAATATGCAAGAAACAAACTTGCAGAGGATTATTGCGCTACTTTTTTTGGAACAATGCATACCCTTCGCTTTAAGGACAAATGTTTTCACACCCCTGCTACTTGTGAAGAACACTTAACGAGTGGAAGTAAAATCAATGCAAATTTGTTAAAATGCCATTTACCAAAGATGTAGCAAGGCCGAAGGTAATTTATAGTTGCTGTTATAACAGAACTCTTTAAGACAACTACTGCATGTTTCAGACTCTCTATATTCTAAAGAATAGAATGAGATGGACCTAAAACAGAATTTATAAAACCCTAAACTTTGACTTACGAAAAATAAAGTATTAACGTACGAATTTGCAAGGTGAGAAAGGTTTCATATTAATACCAGTATGATTGTGTGTCAGACTGCTAGGAAGTGTCAATAAAAATAATATTTTAAAAAACAACGTTTCGATTTTGTCCCGTCATGTGAGAAGTCAACACTTAACACGATCTCCTGCGATCTATAGGTCACGCAACACACTTCAGGGGATCGCGGCAAGAAATTAATCTAGAAAATCGCCCGAGGACCTCCCCGACCGTAATCTCTCCTCCACCAATCGGCACACGCGCATCCGAGAGCGCTTGAATGATACGTGGAGGATGGTGGGTGTTGGATGGACGCCGCATTCCACATTCCACCTCACCCCCCGCTCCTGTTATTAATTTGGGGCGGTTCCAGGCGCGCACGGTGCTCGCCCGGTATAAGCAGCTCCCGTGTCCGGAGCCAACGAGACAACGTGCGAAGCGCGCCTGTGCGCACGCGACGGCGGCCATAACGCGAGGCAAAGCAGGAGGCATACGAACGAGGGCGAGGGCGGCGGCAGGGGATGCGGCAAGGGGGGGCGGGAGCGGCAGCGGGGATCCGGGCACAACACGCAGCGTCGGAGCACGCCGCCCTGGCGCCGCCCCGTGGCGGGAGGAGGGAGGGGATGGAGGACCACGGGAGGCGGAGCGGGAGCGGGCGAGTGGGCGGCCGCCCACGCAGAAACTCGGCGCAATTTAGCCCCCCCATCTGCGTGCCGCGCACGCCACGACGCCCGTGCGTGCGTGCGCCGGGGCGGAGGCGACTGGAGGTACCACCATCCCTCCGCTCAGTGAGATCAAGAAAAAGGTACGGGTAGGAATTTAACCGAGGATGATGAAATTTAACTGCAGAGGGAAGCATATTGAACGAGAAAATAATGAAAGAAGATAAAAGAAGGAGATTGAGAGGAGAGGAAAGGAAACGTAAATTAAAACAACTTGTACAAAGGTTGAGAGGAATTGATGAAAAAAAAAAATGCCATTTCGTTGCAAGTAGGAGTAGTTACAAGAAAGGGAAGAAACTAACACAAGATCTGTGTAAAAACTCAAAGGCATAAGCGATAAGGAAAGAGGAAGAAAAAGGCATACGAAGCGATTGCGAACAGGTAAGAAAGTGTACGATAACCAAGTAAGTCGGATTTGAAATGTATGCACTGTAAGAGAGTAGGTACGATGAATTCTACTAAAGCAAAAGTTAACCAATAACGCTCCGAGAATATAATGTAAATCATAAAAGTGGTAAAGAAGAAAAGGGTCGTAGTTACTAGAAGAAGAATTGGACATTGGAAGCAATTGAAGGCGGAGCGACCCAGTCAAGCATATTCTGCACATCCTCCAGCCCTCATGCAACCAGCGTAAGGATGGCGCCCGAGATTGACAGTGCAGTATTTAGCCAGGGACTAACACGCGCGTGGGTGGAGTGCGAGGACCGAGGGCGTACGAGGGGCGGCGAGGCGGCGGCGGAGGGGCGGCGGAGGGCGGCGACGGGCGGCGGTAGGGCCCGGCGAGGGCCGCCCGAGCGGCGCGTTGGCGCGCCCTGAGGGCGGCGTGGGCGGGCCGAGGGCGGCGTGGGCGGCCGAGGGCGGGGTTGGGTCGGCGAGGGTTGGGCGTTGGGCGACAAAGCGGTGTTCCCCAAGGATCGGCCTCCCGCCCGCCCAGCGCCCTTGTCGACCGTACGACCGCCCGCCGGCCCTCCACCCTCCTTGCCCTTCCCAGGGCAGCTGTAAGGGCTCCTATCCGGCCTACATGCTCTCCAGCGCTAATGCCCGTCGGGGACGCCCCTCGTCTCCCCCCACTCTCCCGCGTCCCGTGAAGCTCCAGCTTCCCATCTCAAGTACAAGGGAGGATCTGCGTTCTGGTGCCCGGCCGGCGTTGAAATTAATTTTCGGAGGATTAGGTTAATATGATAAGCAGTACTTCGAGCGCTCATGCAGAGTTTTAGAGTTCCCTAAGACTCCTCCTCAGGTACGGGACTGGTGGTATTATTATTGCAAAGTAAGTGTTTTTTCTGATTCTGAAATATATCGTTATCAGGTCCTACACATCTCAAAACCATTTCACGAAATCATCACTTAAATTTACAACACTCGTCTTTCTCGCGAGAGTCGCTTGTAGATCATACGATTATGACTCACATTTTCAACCTGTTCTCGCCGCGTCGTATCGTCATTATAGAGAGTTGAATGCATTCCTGAACACGAAGACTTAAAGCAGTATCAGTATTCGGCGAAAGTTTCTTCCTTTGAGTTAAAAAATGTAAAAAAAAAGAAAGGCGGACAGGAAGACGACTAATGCAGCGACGCAGAGCCAAAAAATTAATCGCTTTGAAGTTGCTCCTCGACATGAAGCGCACTTTTAAGGCAGAAAGTCTTCGCGGGGTGCGGGCGTACGCCAGGTTCCGAAAGACGTCTTAGAAAGAACGAGGAGGCGGGGCAATCAAGCGGAGAATCACCGCAAAAAGACTCTAAACACAGACGGCAGGACACCAGAGGAGCCACAACAAAGAAGAATAGAAACGGTTGAAAAAATTGAATAACACTAGTTCAATTGAAAATGAAGTTACAAGTATGAGAAGAAAAGAGGGATAGGAAAAAGTAAAGAGATGAAAAAAGAAAAGCTTCGAAAAACGAGTACTTTTTATCAAGAAATGTTCGGTAGGAATAAACACAGTTTTAACAAATATATCAAGACAACAACCACGAACGTAAATAAAATCAAACTCCAGATAAGCAAAATTGAGAGATTCATAATTATTAACATATTTATGATCCTAGGTATACATAAGACTTGTAGATCTATATAATAACATATAGTAAATGTTAATAGTAAATGTGAACGCGATAAAGAAATAGAACTAAGTTTTGTACGTTCACGGAACTTTCACGGAAGAAGAGGGACCCAACGAGAGATAGGTAAAAGCTGACTAAACAGAAATAAGACATAAGCTTAAAACGGGAAACTGGGAAGAAAATGTTTGATGGAAGAAGAAATTGAGCAATGTCCCAAAAGTCAATGAAATTAGACGCAATATAAATGTTAAGTAACATTCAGATGTATAAAAAAAGGTAAACCTAACAACTAAAAGACGAGAATATGTTGGCTCAGAAGTAAGTTTCAGACATGTAAAAGAATATATGAAAAAAAACACAGAGAGGAAAGTAATATTTAGTAATCGCAAATGAAGAAAACGAATCAAAATCAGATCCAACAAGACCGCGATTGAAATAAACTATCCCCGAAGGTACTAACCCGGAGGAGATGAAAAAAACAGAAAAATAGCTTTAAGAGTGCATAGAGCAATTCGAGAAGAAGCAAACGAATAAAATAAAATTACAACAGAGAAAGGAAGAGGTTAGCTCAAAAGCAACTCGCATGCCGTCGGGGGCGGAGGGGGGGGACGAGCTTTCGCAGAGGGAAAAGGAGATGAGAGCTTGTGGCCACCCACATGCGGCGTCCTTGCTCCGTACGTCTCATAACTTAATATAAACTGTTGAAAGGGACAAGCTCCCAAGCCCCCCGAGCTCTCTGCCTCTCCGAGCTCCTCCAGCGAATTCCGAGAAGCCGTATACGGACCCAACGTGCATAAAATTATATTGATGGTCGTAGCGAGGTTTTAAAACCACCCTCCTTGCTGCTTTTATTTTTAAGAACCTTCCCTCCCTCTCTCCCCCTTGACGTGGTAGAGCCTCAAAGAAACCAGTGGGATTCCTAAACAAACGGGGAGCGATTCTGTCTCGCATTGTGCCCTCGGGGGTGGGGGTAGGGGTGGAGGCTGGTCGGGGGAGGCCACCGCCGCGGCTTTTGCTGATTCCCGCTTGGAGACCGGGATGTAGAGGCTGGTCGGGGGTAGAAGGGGAGTAGGAGATGGAAGGGGAAGGGGGAAGAAGGGGAAAGAAGGGGAAAGACGCGAGAGATCTTGGCAAGGGGAAGAAGAATCCTCGGAGACGGGTACGAAGGATCAAGACGCGACATGTAGAGGTCGCAATTGGTTCCCGCCCGACACAAGACGCTTCGAGTAGAATCCACTCAAATGAAAGCTATAAAAATACGATTGAATCGTCTTGCTTGCCTCTTTGGCAAATGAACTCGTCCCGTCCATAAAACCCGCAAATCAAATATTTGTGAGTCGTCGGTATAACATTTTTCATCATCGGGGAAATGTGGTGTTCGACTCGACAATACGCTCTAGATGCAGATGCTATTTTTATGATTACGCTTTTGAAGAATGAAGAATAATAAGGCTGCGACGCTTGGTTTGCTCTTGAACTAACAGCTGAGCGACTCCACGAGTTGCCAAGTAGGACAGGAAGCTTTGTTAAATGAAGCTACGTGCGAAAGTACAGCTGTGTTCTAAGAACATAAATTCTTCTTAGATACGCGAGATGCACATCACAATGTATGTGTGAAGACATTTCACATTTTAAACGATTCTTAAAGAAGATATTCGATAAAAAAATCTAGTATCAAGAATAATAATAAATTAATGAAATGTTGAAATATTATATCCCCATAATATATTAAAATGTTTAATGTGCACAAAATTTGACGCGAAATCTTACGCTTCCGTTTAGAAAATGCAATAAAAATTGTACACAAGCACAAGTGAAATGGTTTTGCCATTTTGAAGAGGGAAGGAACAACATACTTTCATTTATTGTAAATTTGTTGTTTAACGGCTATTTCCAAGACATGTAAATTAAGCACTGAAAAGTAATTATAACCCTCGATATGAATTACTTTCTAAGATTTTGATTATATTTTAAAGTATATGCTTACCCTCCACTTCTTTGCTTACTTACCGTTCGGAGGGGAGAGGCGGGGGAGCTGAGGGCTCGTTGTGGTCGTGCATTCGCAGGGAAAATAACCCGGAGGAATTTCTATCTCGGAGAACAAAAACGCCTACAATTTGTGTCACGCAAACACCATGTAAACAATTACCTAACACTTTCTTGAGTGGAGTCGGAGCCGATTGCCTTGAGTGACGTCGTGTCAGAAAGGTGCGAGGCCCTTCGTAACGAAGGTTGTGGATCCGACGGTTGAGACGGGGGCGAGCAGATGAAAGGGGGAGGATTGGTGACGGCAGAGCGGTGCAGTGCGTGATGGAGCAGTGCAGGACAAGCAGAGCAGCGCGGGCCAAAGTAAGGAATGGGCGGGACAGTAGGATGGGACAGAACGAAACAGAGCACGGCAGGATAGGGCAGGACATCATGGTACAGAACAGAAGAGGGCAAGTCGGCACATAAGAGAAGACAAGGGAAAAGGGCAAGACGGAACAAAAGAGAAGAGGGCCAGGCGGAACAGAACAGAAGAGAAGAGAAGAAGGCCAGACGGAACAGAACAGAACAGAAGAGGGCCAGACGCAACAGAATATACCACAAGAGAAGAGTGCATGACTGAACAGAGAAGGACAGGACGGAACAGGAATTACCTGCAAGGGTTGGGCCTGGGCAGTGCACTGCGGTGAGGGGCGGCGGAATGGGGCGTGGCGGGAAGAGATGGTGTGAGGAGGAACGAGGCGAGGTGGTGCCTTATGCTAATCGCCAGCACATGAAGGGCCGCCAGTGGCCTGAAATTCAAAATCAAAGCCCTTCCTCCCCTCGCCCAGTGCCGGGCGGCCGGCGACGAAATTCCGCTTCAGGCCTGGGCTTCTCCGCCACCCGCGCGCTCCTCTCTCTCGCTCTTCTCCCCGCCCAGCTCCTCTCCTCTCCTTCTCCTCTTCCTAGCCCGCCCAGCTCTCTTCTCCCTCTTCTCTCCGGCCAGCTCCTCCTCTCTTCTCCTCTCGCCTCCCCCGCCCAGCTCCTCTCCTCTCTCCTCTCCTCCCCGCCCCCGTCTCCTCTCCTTCCTCCCGCCCAGATCCTTCTCCCCGCCCCAGCTCCTCTTGCCGCTCACCCCGCCCAGGCTTCTCTCCTCCCCCCCAGCTCCTCTCCTCTTCTCTTCTCCCCGCCCAGCTCCTCTCCTCTTCTCTTCTCCCCGCCCAGCTCCTCTTCGCCCTGCTCCGCCCCCGCCCGCGCTCCCGGCAGCGGCCTCGTTCACTCACCAAGGCCCAAGGGACTCTGTGCAGCCGCACCGCACGCGCAGCTGCTCTGCTTCGTCGCACTCACCTGTGGACAACGGAAGGGCGCTCTTAGAAAGGGCTGCAAGGCCTTTGTCAAGGGCACACCGCTCACGGCGCCAGCGTTGCCATTGTTAATGAACTCGCGCTTCGAATGACATCTAAATAAGCTCCTTCTATAAACTGAGGATCATCCATACGAGAGCCAAATATGAAGAGGACAAATAAAATTGAAGGAGAATTCTACTAAACTCGTTGGCTTTGGAAGCTTGCTTATATCGCACTTATTTCTATAAACATTAGTATGTATTTTATTTCAATATAGGACCTTTAATGGAATGCAAATTGACCTACAGTTATCAAGAGAGAATTTTCATAGAAACGACGAATAATTTATGTAATTAAAAATAATTAGCTAATAAGTTTTATAAGACCGTAGAAAAAATTGCGCATCCAAAAATTTCATATTTTATTTTATCAAAGAGCATGATAATCGTAAACATATGGTTATTGTGAGGCATTTCATTTATCGAAAGGAAATTGTTCACAACAGATGAATTTGTGAAGTGTAATGAGTTAATGAGCAGATACAGTATCGTTTCTTGCATTGAAATAAGTCGACTCAGTAACAAAAGTGAACAGAAACAAGACAGAACTTGAGATTTCTTTCCACATACGAAAATTATAGTGCACGTAGACATCGTTCGCAGAAGACATAAAATGATATAAAAACCAAAGAGAAGGAAGGTTGGAGCCTAATCAGGCAGTAAACAGGGCAGCGTACCCCCTCACGCTGTCATCGTGGCTCCTTTGTAAAAGAAGTGAAAAGGGAACTCGTATGCGATCTGGCAGTCGACTGAACGGGAGGTAAAAACTGGACACTCATGCAGTGGAACTGCTGTGCAACTGGGCAGAGCGACTCCACCTCTTCAACAGCTTGGAAGAATTGAAGCCGCCCTCTCACTTCTCTCGCGTCTCCATCGTTCCTTTCTTAAAACTTTCGGGTGGCTTTTTGGTCACAATCAAGATCGCGTTGAGGTTAATATAAAATATAGTGCACTAGTATTCTTTTAGTAATATATTTTAAGGACACTTTTAAAAACTCGCGTATTTTCGAAATTTAAGGGTAAAATCTCATTAATATTCGTGTTAGATTCTTCCGGGTCAGGCTTCGAGTAGGGTTTGGAAATCTTTTTTTTAATTTCAAAATGTTTTAAAGTAAGTAATTTTTTAGAAGCTAATATTCGAGGCAATTTGATGTACGAAAATACATACGCAAACTTATTTACTGAACGCCTGGTCCAACGTCCTGCAGAAAATATCAACACACAATTGAGACTGAAGTCATTTTTTTGTTTCCACAAATAACGAAAAAAACAACAACAAACAATTAATGCGTTTTCGTAGCAGGAAAATTACAGAGAACAAGTCTACCATCTCTGACCACAGAGTTGTAAAAAATATATTCTGTTGATGGATTAGCCTTTTTATTAAATTGAGCGGTCATTGCTGAAGAATGGCAACAGTACTACCTTATTCCTGTATGATTTGACAGTTAATTATCGTGAACGTCAGTAGAAATTTTTCACCCTCTACATATTGATGAGAATCAAGGAATATATCTACCAGAAAATTATTTGTAGTATACGCAGAATAATAATTTATACAATACCAAACATAATGGGTTATTTATAATAAAACTATTAAAATGTGAGGAGTTAATTTAGATTGTTTCAAAGAGTGGATTGGTATTTAACTATATAAGTCTGTTCAGTTTGATGACATTAAGTTTTAAATAATAATTTTACGTAAATAATTTTGTAAAATATGAACAAATATTGTCAGAAGTACTTAGTGAAAAATAACTAGGAAATCGAATAAAATGGTTGGAAAATTTGAAATTAATACAATTTGTATACAAGAAGATAATACCAATGACACCATAAAGCAGGCAACGAAGATAACATTAATTGCTTCGTAAAGCATTATAACATGAAGGTTAGCCGATCCGGTGGCCGAGATCGCTAAGGTAGTTGTGGTATAGCGATCTCGGACCGAAGGATCGCGGTATTTACTAGGCTGTCGGGGTGACGCCGCGTCCAAGGCGAAGGTGCCGACGTTTCGGTCGCCATTCTGCGACCTTCCTCAGGGTGTAATGCGAGCGTACGCTCTCACTCGAAGGATCGCGGGTTCGAGTCCCGCCTCGGGCATGGTTGTATTGTGCTCGTCCTTTCCCACCCTATCATCATTATATCGTGTCATACTCACAGTTACTATACCGTTACAAGCAATAGTGGTCCCTAATTACCTAGAAGTTGATGCGATCTTAAATAAAAATAAAATAAAATAAATAACACGAAGGTTACAGTCACAGAGAATTTTTCAATGATAATATGGCTTAGAAAATATTTAAAAAATTAATTGATTGGGTAACGATTTAGGCTGTCATTTAATACATGAAATTCAAATAACCCGGAGATCTAAATCTGACTAGAGAAAAAGAAAAAATGGTTGGCTTTTATCACACGTTACATATGTCACTATTCCTCTGAAAATGTATAACTCTCGTATACACGATTACGAGTACATGGCCTCACCGCACTATCGCGAAAAACGAAACATAGTTGCCATGACATTTGTAGAGACCCTCGCAAATAAATTACCGAACGTGAGAGTGAACCATATTGCAAGTCCGATAACACGGTTTTGGCGCGCCAACTCCATTCTCTCGCAGAGGCAGCGTTCATTATCAGCGCGGAGGTAACGTCATTACGCCACGGCGCCGTGGAAGAGGAGGCAGACGACTTTTTTGGGAGGCCGGCTCACACTCGGGCGGGTATTGGCAGGGCGCAACGAGGTCCGGTTCGGTTCGGTTCGGTTCGGTTCGGTTCGGTTTGCCCAATTAGCCTCCACTTTTTATCGAATAAATCTGG
Source organism: Gryllus bimaculatus (assembly GCA_017312745.1). Lineage (NCBI taxonomy): Eukaryota > Metazoa > Arthropoda > Insecta > Orthoptera > Gryllidae > Gryllus > Gryllus bimaculatus. The sequence goes on from BOPP01000062.1 coordinate 1,230,829, forward strand.
CTTCTGTCACGCTGATTACTCTTCGCTCCCCGCTTTGCACTACCTCTGCCGTGGCCCCTTCATAAATAACGCGCGGGAGGGGGGGGGAGAATGACGACGTAACTCTAATAATACATGCATGCAGCTAATAAAGAGCTCCTTTACGGAAGGGCCCTTTTATGTTCTAATGCACAGTTACTACAGTGATTTGTTGCGTAATACACGTCACAATAATTGTTACACTACTCACGTGATTATAAGTTATAGTTTGACGTATTCTGCTTAGGTTTGGTCAGTAATTGGGAAACGTCATTAATTTCTTTATGAAGACTCGGACGATTATTTAATTTCGAGGGTCGGTAGTAAAGGCAGACAAATATTCATTAATTATTTATGTTTTCCCCCCTTTCTCGACATTTACTCATGTTCAGTACATCAACTCGGAGCCGGTATAATGAGCGTTTTTGTAGGAGATGCCATACGTACCAAAACCAGTCTTAGAGGTACCTCAGATAATTTTTTTTGGTCAAATCCTGAAAAGGATTCTTACACTTTCCTCAGTCACATAACATTCTGGTGTTGGAAGTAACCACATTCCACTCTGTAACGGGAAACGATCTCGTGCTTGTCCCGTATGGGCAACTCCAGCGCCTACTTAGGCGAATTAAAGACTTCGTTAAAGGCAATGGGATTTTTTCATTCTTCATCCTACGGCCAGCAATGTACTTTAATTGGGTCGATTTGTTCAATTAGAAGATTAAGGGAGATAAAACCGGTCTTCACTTAGCTACGTCCGAGTTTTCCGTTATAGTTGACACAGTATTTGTTCGGTTTAATTGCTATTACACTCTTTTAATTAATTTTAAAGTATAATTTAATGTTACGTGAAATAGTAACTTCGGAATAATATCAATTTGTGCATTTTTTTCAACAAATGTCAGTTATTAACAGTAACTGCAAACTTATTACACGAGAAATTTTTCCATTATATATTCACAATGAACAGACTTTAAACTACCTTTTAAATGAACAAAATTTGCTATTATGTTCTAATGAAGAAAAATAATTAATTAATAAAAATGTCCTTTGGTAACTATAAATAACTTGCAGTTCGCAAAGATGAAGTCAAGAAAACGTTTTCCACATTTGGGGCACATTATTGAGTAGTAATCCACATTGCCGAATCACCTAAGGATCTACCAAAAATGCCTTTTCTCATCGTTTCTGCCACTGTGTGTCAAGTTTAAGAATTCAGAGCCTTTGTAAATTTCCTGGTGTTAATTATTTAAACAATACCACGTGTGCTTTGGAAATTGTCGATGAAACTCGCGAAGCGACGAGGGGATTTATCTAAGAATTTCCAAAGGACGAGTTCTATTTAATAGGGCTATTCCATGAGTGAAATTATGTCCAACAGAGTTCCAAAATGCACCAAATATTGAAAATAACAGAAAGCTATGTTAAAATCAAAGAGGTTATGTTATACTACATACGCAGTTTACTGGACATCGACATAACGATCGATGGGCACAGTCTCGTAAGATTATTCACCGTTTACGTATGATTGGCCAGTAAGGAGAAGCGATAATAAAAATCTGATAGAAAAAGCAAATAACAGTTTGATATACATCGCCTTTATTGGTACTTTTGCATGTATAGTTAAACACTACTGGTTTTAATTTTACAATTGGATCGTCAATGTAATTTAAAAAAATACAGTAAAGGAAGATATGTTTACTCATCTTGATTAATAGAATTCTGATTACCAAGTCTGACTGCGTTTGTTTAATCGTGCTAGGCAGAATAAAAGCTTCTTGGTTACTCCTCGCCACCGGGAAACACACATACATATAGACCGGCGTGATATCTTACTCGAGCCAACCCAGCTCCGACTACAGCCATTACCGGCAGATACGGAGCATTAAAACGCTGGAACTGGAAATGCACTATGAGCCGCATATAATGTTAACGACTCTAGATTACTTTGATTTCGATCTCTGTTAATGTACCTCCTTTACAACAGAGATTGGTGGTTCCGTTTAAATGGCATATCAGAGATTAACAGTAGCTGGTACTAAATTGTGTAATTGAGATTACCGCGTCGCAACGTCTATCATTACTAGAGACCGACAAAGTTGGGTTATGTTTTCGTGTCAAGAATTAGATTAATTCGTTTTGATGAAGATGCGACAAAAAAAATTTGGTACCTACAAAGAAAATAAAGTAATACCTTCAAAAAGCACTGCTTATCATCACGGAATGATTTAATACGTATGAGAAATCTTACAGAGTAGATTAATCTTCAATCATTTGAAACTTAAATCGAAAGTGTGGGAATGTATGAAATGAAACTAATATTATTAACATTTCCATTTTCAAATATTTCGCCAACTCCAGGGTAGTTTACATATAAAAAATAATTAAAATTATTCGTTGATGAGGATTACACATAGAACATAATTAAATTCCACACGTGCAAACCTTATTTCAAACAAAATTTATAAAAAGATAAATCAAAATGATTTCAAATCATGCCATTATAAAAATACTGCTCTGTAGTCAAACAGCAGTTCTAACATTGAATTAAATAATGATTTTTTGGGGGAAAAATAAAAATAAAATTTTGTTTGTTTCAGCATACACCGCAAACAAGTGTTTTTGATGTCTCCATAGTACCACTCCACCCTTCGCCCAAAGAAGAGAGGAATCTCTTCTCTTATATGTAACACTTCATAATACACTAAATCACTTCCGAAAGTCGCAGTATTACAGGAAATGAAATAAAACGCATCATGCTGAGAGTTCGTGTTTAAAATCGCTGCTTCTCTCCCAAAAAGTAAAAACAAACCGACGAGGGTGCGGCAGGCGGACGCGAAACAACCGAAGTTAAAAGAAGAGATGAAGAATGACGAGACACAGTTCGAGACGAAGGCGGAGGCGGAGACGAAGGCGGAGGCGGAGACGAAGGCGGAGGCGGAGACGAAGGCGGACGAGTCTCGGCGAGTGCGGAGTTTTGCGTAGGCGGGGCGGGGGGGCGGATGCGGCTGCGGGGCGGGTCGGCTGGGCGGCGGCTGCGGCGCGGGGCGGCGCGTGGCGCCGGCACGGGGCTCGCGTAGCGGGGCAATTAGGGAGCAGGGGCGCGTGGGGGCGGCGCGGGCGGAGTGGCGTGCAAAGTGTTTTTTGGGGCGGCGCGCGGCACTGGGTGGAGCGGGGCGGCGTCAGGGCGAAGGATTACCGCGTGGCGGGCGTGGCGGAGAGCGTGCGGCGAGGGGGTGAGCGAGGGTGATAGCGCAGGAGTGGCGGGATGGGCGGGGCGAGGGGCGTTTCCGCTGCGGGCCTGAGCGGTGGACGCGGTGGCGGCTGCGGAAGCGGTGGGGCATGCGAACGGAGGCGGATGCCAGGGGAACGAGGGGCGGGAGTAACCGCGATCTTCCTGAATTGCTGAGAGTATTCCAAAAGACTTAGGGCGTCGCGGCGTGGAGTGGGGCGGCGTTACTAGTTAGCTGCCAGGCGCGCGCTAGCTCGTTACGGGCGATTTCTGGGTCCGCGCGGTCGTCTCGCTTTGTTTGTTAACATGGGAAGGTTCAACGGCCGTGCGTGCATTGTGCGTGCGCCTCTCAACAGTCTCACCTCCGGCACGCAATCCGCCATCCGGCCTGGTAGCGCGATCGCGGCAAGTTAGCGAAGATATCCACCTTCGGCCTCCGCGAGGTTTCACCACCGCACCGCAGCGTGCCGCGGCGGCAGCTAGCGGCGGCAGGCGGTGGCCTCTCTGCGGTCTCCTGCCGGCCGAATCAAGGTTATCTCAATTCATTTCTCTCGCCGCGCTTCAGGAGGAGTGCCTCCTGCCATCAACATATTCTCCGGCCCACCGCCTTCGTTCTTAGCCTCGACCTTATCGTCTCTCTCGAGCCATCTTTCTCTGACTCCGACCTTTGACTCCGTTGTCCTCCGCCTCGTTTTTGCCGCCTCTCTGCCTTCGTCTCCGCCTCCCCTTCGGTCTCCGCCTCCTGGCCTTCGGTCTCTAGCCTCGCGGCGCCGTCCTCCGGGCCTTCGTCTTCATCATTCTTTCATCTCCTCATTTCGACTTCGGTGTGTTTATGCGTTCGTCTGCGGCACCCTCCGTTCGGTTTATTTTTTGTTTTGCTTTTTGGAAAAGAAGCAGCGGAGTAATCTAAAACCAAATACAACGATCAGCATGTTGCGTTTTCTCTCATT
>BOPP01000062.1:1243493-1263762 GCA_017312745.1 Gryllus bimaculatus
ACGTCACGTAATACACATACGAGACTTTCAGGTCACCGCTAACGTATCACGACTAGTAAGCCGCTCCCACATTTTGAAACCATATTATAATTTCACCACTAGTTTTATATAATTATTCCACTCCATATATGTCCGCTCCAGCATCATGCAAGTGACACACCATGCACCACGAGCACGACCGTATTTGGCCATTGATATCACCGATAATCACTGATTCTCTTTACGATCGCTGATAAGTAATTATCTTCGCCTTTTGAAAACGCGCCAAATTACAACCAAAATATTATTCATATTTCATCAAAATTAGTGCGCTTTAAATTCCATTCCGCATTCTCTGCAAACCTATCAGTACGCATTTCAGCCTGTTAATCACGTTTCACCTTAGATCACTATAACCTAGTCTTTCAACGTCGAAGCTCATCACCATCAGCTCCCCAGCTAAGATTTCTACTTACTAACTCTCCTGAGAAAGTTATATTCATTGCGTTCGACTTGGCACCTACAAAACATCAAGTTCGACAATATTCTCTCTCCAATTAATTCATCGCTCCCCATCATTATATAGAAATATACCACGCCCTGCAACACCCAGCCGCAGTCCCCCACATGACGGTGAGGCGACGCCGCATTTGACACAATCTGCGCGCGGGTGACTTATAACGCACGGCCGCGCGCGTGTGCGTTGACGTGCGTGCGAGCAGCGTGTACGGTGGGCCTCTAGCGTCCGCTCCTCGGCCATGCCACCTTAACGATCCATAAAACCAATGAGCCCCGCGTCATGTCGCGCCGTCCTTCCGGATCCCGCTAAACGCCCATCCTTCCCTACCCCGCCCCGCCCACTCCCCGCTCCGCCCCCGCACTGCATCCCTTTTCCTCCAACTCCTCCACTCTCTCCGCGCGAGCCTACCCTCATGCACCCCCCCACGACGCCACACCTCGTACGGTTCTGCCGCCCGCCAGCGCCCTCACGCACTCTACTCGACAGCACGCTACGCAACGCAGCCTCGCCCACCAAGCCCTCGCCACTACGCCTCGCCACGCACGCTCTCCCCCACGCCTCAAGCGCCACCACCGCACACCGCTCGCCACCACGCTCGCCCCCCCACCGCCTGCACCGCCCGCACCGCCTCGCCACCACGCCTCCACACGCTCCCCGACGCGTCCCACGCTCTCCAGCCTCGTCCCAAGGCTCGTCCCACCCTCTCCCGACCTCAGTGCCTCACTGCTCCTGAACCCCGCAACTGATCCCGCCATCCCTATCCCGTCGATCCACAGTCACAACTTCTCATTACTAACAGAGTCTTGTTGGGGATGTTTATTTGCTTAAATGCAATTCATCTCTAACTAGTAATATGGGCGATGATTATTCGACATTTGTCTCTCGATGAACTTCTGTGCACCCGAATCACTTTCGTGTTTCGACCACAACCCTGCCCGTCCTACTTCTAGAATTTCCCTGTTCTCCTTCATTACCACTTCTGTACTCATATCTTACCACTGTGCATCTCCTTCCCACTATCCGGCAATTCAACAGTCTGCTTGCCTCGTCCCCCACGGCGGCTTCACGTAGACATACCTTCTCGCACGCAATAGTTCATACCCGCGCCGCGTCCAACACGCATTTTATCGCCCGCGTTTAAATTCTCGACAGGAGCGGATGCACACTGGCAATGAAAGGTCTCTCGAAGAAGGAGTGGAGTTCCGAGAATCACGGGGTGGTGCATCTCCGTTGCCACCTACGTATCCGGAGAATATCTGGAAGCACGGAAAAAAATGAAAAAATGATTCGAATCCATAACAAATGTACATTACTTCGGATGTGCGCAGTTAATTTAAACGATATTTTATAGAAAAATGGATATTGTTATCATAGGAGAGCTTTCAGTTTTTTCTTTGTTACTCGAACTATTCAATAACGTCCCTCTTGTGACGATGCAATGTGGAAAGTATTTGCATTCGTGATCGAAAATTCCAGTGTCTGTAGTAATTACGCAGGAAAGTAAAGACTTTCTGGAATTTAACGATTTTCGTTGGACACAATCTGAGAAGGCAGGCGCAAAATATGGAAGAGAAAATTTCAATGCTTAGCCTCAACTTCAACAATGTCTGGACAGAATTAATGAGGAGAGGGCGTCAATTTCGTGAATATTAATATACCCGACAAGGTAGAAAGATGGACTTGGGAGGGCTTGCGCAAAGCAGCATTTCATAAGAAACTAAGCGGAAAACAGATACAAAGAGCCTCGGAGATATGCGTAGATAGTAGTGAAACTGAAGAGACAATTCTGCGTACACTTGGAGAAAAATAATAAAGAAAAGAGAAGGGAAGGTGAAAATTATAAGAAGAGCAAGATATCTGTGGTGAAGAACAAATAATTAAGAATTATAAGCTAAGAGGGTTAATGTCACCTATCTACGAAATTCCCAAATAATCGCATGTTTAAAAAAAACGCAAATAATAGATTGCACTGTCCTTTTATTTGGTTTCGCATGAGTGAAATCTCTGATGCATGTAATTGTAAATAAGTTTAATTCAAAATTGTTTCTTTGGAGAATAAACAACTAAAAAATATTATAATCGCAATGGATCTTTTAACTATCATATTTTTCCTTTATTGCGAAGCGAAATATTGCTGCCTACTAATTTTATCATACAAATTCTTCTGAAAACATATGTATATTATTTTCAAGCGTACACGTGTGCAAGATCAAAAGATCTCGCGAGGTGAAAAATTGTAGTTTCCAACTACGACAACCTCGGCTAGAACGCGACACCTATAGTATTGTAAGTCACTGGCGCATAGAGAAACGAAATCTGATCATACATTCTGAGTTTGCCATCCACTCTGTCAACATGCTACATGGAGCACAGAACAACAATGGATTGTTTAACCCTCTGCTCCCCCTCCAGTCCAGATCCTTTCAACGGACAGCCACACGAGATCTCGTGCGTGCCATGCGGTATTTACAGAGAACGCCTACACTGTGATCGGCAAACGCGTGGGAGTAAATCAAAGAGCTTGTAAGGTAAAAATCTGCATTCATCATTCCGTGATCAGGTTATGACAAACTTTTACATAGAAAGCGACGCCTTCTAGTTATTCGCGTCTAAAAAACAAATCTAGAAGAACGAAATTTTAAAATCTCAATTTTGACACCTCATCATCGAAGACCGCCCCTGTGGACACCAGCAATATCACATTCTCTCCCTCGCTTCCCAGGAACCAGTTAAACGCGGCCATCCAACGGGTCCACTGTTACACAACGAACCATGATATTGGTATCCATTCTCGTCTGACAACACGTGGGTGATCAGAAGAACTAGGAAAAGTCAGCAAACGTTAGTATGATTGGTGCGCTACTGTAAAAACTCTAAAAACATAAATTTACTACTTCAACTTCAATCCTTGTCATCGAGGTCGCTCCACATGACGCAACTTCGTTAAAAAATTTGGCTCCTCCACATATATCACATCTCGTCATACACCAGGAGTTGCTGTGTGAAGCTGCGTTTAAGAAGGATATTCCTAATTTTCTCCAACAGCCTGCCATGAGGAAGCTTGTAAACGCACAAATTCGTCTATTCATAAACCCATTCTCCCTACACTTACTCACGTCTCGAACGAACTCAAATTCTATTTGATTGAGTGATTGAATAGAGATTCCTGACCTTAACAGGCACGTTCTTTGGACCGTATGTATAGTGTATGATATTTATCGCGAATGTGCAGCGTGATATTCCTCGCTGGATAGCAAATCCGGCGCGATCTATGACGTCTTGTGGGATTTTCCTTAAATAAGTATCACCTACCAACGCAGAACTACCCGTAAAAAAGCTCGAATGTAAGCTCACAACTGATCTCCGAACATGTGTGGGAGTGCAGTGTAATCGCGTGGAGTGTAAATATGTGTAAGGGGTGATGATAGAACAAGAAGAGGAAGGGAAAGATCGCGCGCAGTTCATGACGCGTTGTTAGTATACTGCTCTAGCATTCGCCTGGAGTTGATCGGAAACCCACGAAAAATACCGATCACCACAAACACCCCGCTAGAATTCCCCACGTGGCAGCTCTAGTTCGATCTAGCTGTCTAGCTAGTGTCGAAAATCCTGCCACCACGGGCTTCGAACTCCAGAACCTCCCAGTCAAAGTCACTGCCTGACATGAGTTGATGCCCTGAGCCACCTCTGTCGCGTCTGAAACTCTGAAAGACGAAATTGTACCGTCTCCAATCTTGCAATTAAGCTCGCTCACTTCAAGCGAGCCACGACGCTTACTCCTCCCCTGTCCGCCACGTCCTCATACGCAACGTTTTGCGTGTCCGAACTATTTACAGAATGACGCCTCGACTCTTCCTCGCTACGCATGGGACGATCGAGAGAGCTGGGCGCTGTGAATAACGCGCCGGCCTCAAAATCAACCTCCCCCCCCTCCGCCTCGCCCACCAGCTGTCCATAGGTATTTGCGCCCCGCACACGCAGGATGCTCAAGCCACGTGAGTTCGCCTCGCTAGCAGTCCTTCGCGCGGCGCCCCGAGGACGTGCGGTTCTCTCTCTTCCTGTGCGCGCTTAAGCGTGACGCTCGGACCACTCCAGGAGATCGGGAGTGAAAGAGGAGAGAGCGGTTGCCGAAGGATATGATAAAGGATAAGAAGACACGAAGAGAGTGTGTGAGGAGGAGAAAAAGAAGGAGGAGGAGGAAGAGGAGGAGGAGGAGGAGGAGGAGAAAAAGAAGAAGAAGGAGGAGGACGAGGAGGAGAAAAAGAAGAAGAAGGAGAAGGAGGAGGAGGACGAGGAGGAGAAAAAGAAGAAGGAGGAAGAAGAGGACGAGGAGGAGAAAAAGAAGGAGGAAGAAGAGGACGAGGAAGAAAAAAAAGAAGAAGGACGAGGAGAAGAAGGACGAGGAGAAGAAGGACGAGGAGAAGAAAGACGAGGAGAAGAAAGACGAGGAGAAGAAGGACGAGGAGAAGAAGGACGAGGAGAAGAAGGACGAGGAGAAGAAGGACGAGGAGAAGGACGAGGAGAAGGACGAGGAGAAGGACGAGGAGGAGAAGAATGAAGAAAAGGAGAAAGAAGATAAGGAAGAAGAGTAGACGGAAGAAGAGGAGGAGAAGGAAAAGGAGGAGGAGGAGGAGAAGAAGGAAAAGATGCAGGAGGGAGGGGAGAGAGGAGTTGGAGAGAAAGAAAAGGGGGGAGAGTTAGAGAACCTCTTCGCCCTTACGAAAACACTTGCTCTTCACGGAGCTTCTATTTATTTGACCAGGTGCATCTCGGTTTACGGGAAAAGGGGCGGCTTGTGGAGGGGGGGGGACGCTCGCGCGAACAGGGGAGTAGGAGTAGGAGGTTTATTTCCAGCCTATGCAAACGCTCTGAACCAGTCGTGCGGAATGTTCGGGCCGTGAAGTTCTTTTCTGACGGCTCGGAATAGTCGCCGGCAGCATGTTTGAACGCGCGCGCGTCTGGTGAACACACTGAATAATGGGTCAGTGCGGGACCTCGCGGCGTTTATCATTTGTGAGAGGTGCTAGTTGACTGGAAAATACACGAAGGCGGTTGAGTGAAAATACTTTTATAGTCGGTAAATCAAATGAAGTGCCCAGGATGTATCCTAAGTAGACCGTATATTTGGGCTTTTTTAAATTTCTAAATATGTAGGTTTTCAAAGAAAATACCCGAGGAATTAAGGATAATGTATACAATCAAAATAATCAGTGTAACCAACGTTGTTGTAAATATAGATATTTACTTCAATGTCAGGGTTGAAATAAAAGAACGTTTGAGAAAATAACCAACGACAAATTATATGTATGTGCTTTTGTGTGTCAAGAAGGACATATTTTCAAACATAAATTGGACGACCAACAACAAAACGTATGTCCGATATGAAATTACTGTGTGTGTGTGTGTGAGTGTAATAACCCTCTATGTAAATTTTCTACTTAGTAATTAACATAAAGCTTATCTGCTGAATGTGTACGAATTAAATATTTTTTGCTCTAAAAAATTCTTTGTAACGAAGATTTTGACTACTTTAAATAATCAAAACTACATTCTACGTTAATACATTCACAACTTATGTTGTTAACATCCATTTTGTCTCTCTTCCATTAAGAGCAAAATGTGAAAATATATGAAATATATTTTATTTCAAGAAAACGTTGTCCCACTCCCATTGCAAAAATAGGAAAATAAACAATGTGCTTGGTTCGTTAATATTTAACACAGTTTATTTCACCTTGGAGGTGCGACTCATCCCCTCCGAAGGTTAAAGCAACACCTTACACTGCCAGTTTTGCATAATTTAGTGCATGAAAATGCATGCACAGGATTATACATAAATGGAAGCATGTCCTTTTTTTAATGCGAAAGCATTTTTAAACACATGCCTTTGAACAACATCGTGTTAAGCGGTGTGAAAGTAAATTTTAGTCCATTATATATTCACAGTTTTGCTAACGAAGAAGCTTCATTAAAATCATCTCTAAAATGATTTGTAATGCATTGCATTACTTAATCAGTGTTTCAATTTGAGTAAAAAATTACTTGAATGGTCTATCGAGAAAAACAAAAAAGAATAAATGAATAAGTTACGACAAAACATAAAATGATATTTTTTGCATAAAGTTAAGGAGACTCAACTTTCTAAGAAGTCTCCCAGTGTTTGAATGTATGAGTAAAATGTCGATCGAAGTATGAATACAGAAATGAGTTATTATTGAAATGAGACACTTCCAGAACCGAGACGAAATGTCTAGTCCAGCGTACAAATTTGCTAGGAGAGAAAAATATCTCAAATAATTTCTCACGTATTAACACATTTTTTCCCCCGTGCGTGTTCTATAAATAATTACATTTTTCGAACATTGCTCCAAAAACACCAGCAATAAATCATGATTTCAACACGGTCGTAGCTCCGAGCCTAACACTTCGTAACAAGCCGCAACACAAAGGCTCAGCGGCTGAGAGATGACAGTCCGCACGGCGGTGACAGCTGCGGAGGCGGAGGCGGAGGCGGAGACGTGTATTGGCGGCGATTGCAGCTGCGAGGAAGAGCTCCGCGCTTATTTCTGAGGCGGCAGCGGCACCGCCCTCGGCGAAGGCGGCAGTGATCCGATAGAGCGGCGCAAACGTGAGCACATCATTACTTTCCACTTTCGCGAATTAAGTATTTAATGTGTCAAATAAAAAATGAAATATCAAATGCATTTTGAAAAAAAATGTTTGAAAAATCTTGTTATCCGCATTATAATATAAACGTAAAAAATATGTCTGATTGTTTTTTTAATATTGATTAAAACTCGACTACATTGTCACAAAACGTATAAATTTTGATGAATTACTCAATCTTTTTACATCCGCGTAATGAGGCAAAGATATATTTAAAGAATGAAATAAGAATCATATTCTTCGGCAAAGTCTTCGAATTTCTTTTCGTCCAAATTTTGAATAAATTGACTCGAGTTGCCGGTGTTGTATTCGCGTACAACCAGCGCCGGTGTACATTTTGGCTCGGGAGTTCACCCAGGCATCTCCGCTTGTGGTGCACCGCCCCAGCCGGGACTAGCTCTACACTCGCGATTGCTCACTCGATATGTACGATGGAATAGTGGGTGAAAGTGTGTGCGCGCATTTGTGCATACGTGTGTGTGTAAGAGGGAGAGAAAGGAACAAAAAGACGGAAGGAATGATAGTGCGCAGTCCGTTGCCCGTTTCTAAGGGTACTGTTGTGGAAAGCGCCGTGTGTTGAACCACGGAATACCGTCGATCAGAACAGCCGGTCACTAGACTTCGGCACGAGACAGCGGCTGATTTCGACTTAGCTCTCTAAGTATACTATTTAAAAATAGAGGCATTTCAAGATCACGATCTAGCCGGAGAGGGAGGCACTGTCATCCAAACGGTGCTTCGTTATGACTTAAATTTTTGGTATTGGAGATTCGAATCGGATGACGTCCCTCGCCCACTTGCAGCTCGTGACCTTGAAGTGCCAATATGTCGGTATAAAGTGCTGAAATCCCGCTACCCGTCGGGACTCGTTGCCCATTTGAGCAACCCTGTCTTGGAGCAGCTTTCCTTCGGGATAGGACCAGAGTGCACGGCGCGCCTTGATCGAAGCTACAGCCGGGCTAAGCCGGCGAGGCGCGGAGCGAGGCTGTGAGAGGGAGGAGGGGTGGCGGCCGCTGCGGGTCGAGACAGACGAGCGGGAGCGAAGCGAGGCGCCTCTATTTTACGGGCGCGCATTACCGTGACGGAGCGCCGGCGCGTCGCCGCGAGCCAGGCCGCTGGCCCCCGATGCGCCACGCGTCCGACTCATGCGGCCGCCCGCGGCTGGAGTGGTGCGCTCGATCATAGCGATCCGCTCATCGCGCTCGCCACGGTCACTACCCACCACGCCACGCATCCCACCGCCCACGAGACTCCAGCCACGCAGATCGGCCAACCACGCATCGCCCCACACGTCATCGCACCCGAGCATCGCCACACCACGCATCTGCACACTACGCATCGCCCACACCAACGCATCCCACACCACGCATAGCACACCACGGCATCCACAATACTCGCACCACGCATCGCCACACACGCATCGCCACACCACATCCACACACGCATGCCACCCATCCCACCACGGCATTCCGCACACCACCATCGCCACACCACGCATCTGCCACACACACACGCATCGCACACGTCCACGCATCCCACACCACGCATCCCAACACCACGCATCCCACACCACGCATCGCACACCACCGCTCGCCACTACCACGCATCGCCACACCACGGCATCGCCACGCCACGCATCGCCACGCCACACCCACAGCATCGCCCCGCCACGAGCACGCCACGCCACGCCGCATCCCACGCCAACGCATCCCCAGCAATCCACGCATCCCACGCCACACACACCACGCCACACCTGATCCCGGAGGAGCGCTGGCTGGCCACCATGGATCAACAGTTTTGGTTTTTTGTCGTGAGATACTCAATTTATTCAGAACGTATACGGATCGCATCGTATATAAGGAGGCACTGCTATCATGACTAACACTTTTTTCTAATTATAGCCAATAATGAAAGCAGTGGGAACAGACAGACTGACGTTTTGGAGAAAAATATACTTTTCTGGTATCAGGGGACCCCAAATTGTGTATTTCCATTCAATTCTCGAAATAGATTTTCCGCAGTATTACACAACTTTCTCTACATCACGTCTAATACTTCGATTATAATTACGTACACGAGAAAGTAAAAATGATATTTCCAAAGTACTCGTACACATTAAAAGGAGGACACATTAAAATGTTCATCTCTGAAATTCTTTATTGATACACCTCTGTTGGCGTGTTCTAGTTACTCGAGAATGTCTTTGAGCATTTGTATTAACTTCTTACTAGATGACATCTTTGGAATTATATATTTCTTGACATCAATTTAATTCCTTAAAAATATTCAAGTCACACTTGACACTTGATCCGCCAAAGTTGGCCAAAATTAAGTTGAATGTTGCGCTAGCTTCTTGGTTCCTATTCTGCGTTAGATATGTGTATGAATGCAAGTCAAAGGTAATGAATGGATGGGAATATGTAATATTGAACAATTTTTTAAAAAATAAATAGGCATACGTATACACTTAAAACGTATACTTCTGTCCTTTAGCATAAACGTTTTAATAATTTGTAAGGAAATATAATTAGGTATGACAAGACATTCACGTTGTGAAGGAAGACAAATTTCAAAAAGTTGAAAACTAAGATTTGCAAAATAAAAACTAATAATGCGGCCAAGGAGGATAAATATAAATGCCGAACAGAAAATTGTCTTTTGAAGATATCAATTATCAAATTTATATTATTCCAATTCCAGACAGATTTAATGCAATTTTTGTTTTAAATCTATTTTTTTAACAGACTGTGTTTAAAAAGCACATTTTCCCAATTTTTCCCCCAAGCAATTGTTGAATTCACTCCATCTTCATTACATACAAGTACATTATCATATGATTCAATGCCACACTTTTACTTTCTATTCATTCTCCCTTGTGGATGTTGCGTTAGTACACTTCGCGATGTCTCCATATGGATCAATAAATTATTCACGAGTTCTCAAATAGAGCAACAAGACGTAATAATATATAGGAAAAGCAATGAATTGGAATGTTTTAGCCTCTATTTACACTTCCATAAATCAACATTACCCCATAATGAATAACAGAATATTTAGTTCCTTCATTACTTAAAAGTAATCCAAATCATTGTCTTATCTTTCAGTTTAGCATTTCTCCTCCTACAACAAGTATATTTATTTAGTCGACTGTTCACATGTATTTTTCGTAGGAGTCTCCTTGTGCATAATGCATCACATGTCACTCCGTTGTTGTGGGTTTTGGCGGGCATTGTGAAGAACAGGTGTACGCGCAAACACAACGCGCTGGTGCAGCCACTTCTGCTGTTACTCCGGGCGGAACGTAAGTGTTGTCCGCAAGCAATATGCAAATGAAGGGCGCTTTGATGCTGTGCAATAGCACTTCCTCGCACCTGATGTGTTCTTGAGAGGGAACGCCCGAAAGAAAATACTCTTATGAAAAGACATATTTACACGATTGATTAATCATATGCGTGTGGGAAGACCATATTCATTCCAGTTGTGCACTTGTTGCAACAAATTTGTGATGAGTTGTTTATTAAATGGCTTATTTTCATCACCATTATATTTTTTCTTAGAAAACGTTTCCGAAGAAGTAGCTACTATTCATTTAATGATAATCATAGTCATATCAGAAAGAAGAGTACGAGGTATTTATGCAGTCTTACAGGTAAAGATTACGTTGTAAATTATTCTTACTGTTGATTTTATGTATAATTTCAATGTCAATATTCCAATGACATTCTATTTTTAAAAAGCAAATAGCAATTTGCAGAAAACATGTAAGTAGTTATTAGTTTTCAAGACTATATCATTGACACTAATTGCCAATTATAGTCATTGAATACTTTATTGAAAAGAAATTGCGAGGGAATACATTTGATATGGGTACTTTAAAAAGCAGAAACAGTTATATTTTGTCAGTTCTCGAAAATATTCGGTGGTAGGTTGTATCTGAAGATAAGGTGGTAAATGTTCGTTTCCATTCCAACTTTAATACGGAATAAATCTCGATGTGAAGATATGCAAATACAGCGATAAACTATAAAGATCGATTGTGCAATCGTAGCTCTGATACACACCAATTGAATCCCTCCTCAGCCCTATCGACCAAATGTCCAACTTCACTTCAGCTTGCCTAGTCGCAGACACGTATAGTTCTTTACATTTTTGTTTTACTTCGGGTGTCCAACCACAAGCACTGGATGTCTCGCCGGTGGTCGCTGGATCCTGGATCTCCGACGCTTGTTGGATTTTTTTTTCCATCGTTTATGGATGATGCAGGGGCGCATTGTTGGACCTTAAGGAGGGGGATGAGGAACAAAGAATCGCGTGTGGTTCATGGCCGTCTGAATAGGAACTGCTTCGGCAACCACTTGGAATCTATTAGATCGTTTGATGCAGGTAGCGGTAGGCTTCGACTCTGATACCTAGCGGTGTATTGTCACAGTCAGGGCTCGAACTTATAACCTCCCGAATAAGAAACTTCGTTTTCTGACTTGCAGATACATACGTGTACACTCGTGCCAGTTAAGATGAACTGCGAAATAATAAGATTACGACATTAACAGCACTACAAATGTAAAACTTTCCCCCACCTTTCGGGCATAAGTTAGTTATAACACACTAAAATTTAAGTAAGGTAAATAAATGATGTTGTCTGGTATCAACAATTTATTTTGCTAATGATCGCGCAGCGATCACCCTCAGAGCTTGCAGCTTGCGGGCCGAAAACAAACTTCTGCCTCACCAGCTCTAAGTAACACTAAAATAATTGCTAGTAAAGGAAACGTATCCTCCTAACTATCTACCCACTTTTACGTGACGTCGACAAAACTGCCACCTCCGCCTCCGACTGCATCTCTATCCTGGTCGCTTCCTCCGCCCCCTCCCCCCTCCACTTTACCCGTCCCCTTCTCCTCTCCTCCCCCCGCACAGCCACGCTCTACGCGCGGGCGCGCTCTCGGCCCCCTCAAACGGCGCGCCGCCGCTACCGGGGGCGGGCCCTTTTAAATTACCCATCGGCGGCGCCTTAAAGAAGAAAACGCGCCTTATCTGGCACTGCGGCCCATAAATTTCCCGCGACCGAGACGCCAGGGTAGCCCGCGTCGACCCACAGCGGCTGCCGGCGCGTACGGGCGGGAAGGTAGGCGAATTGGGAGGCGCGCGCGTGGTATGAGCTCGCGGGAGGCTAAAGGTAATGCTGGTGGTAGAAATGGGTGGACGGTGTATTGATGCGGTCTGAGCAAGTGACAGGGCAGTTGGCTGGTTTACTGAGCGGGAGGGTAGGTGATTGAAGGCTGAATGGGTCGAACGGGTGGGTATTTGGGCGTGTGAGTAAGTGGGCCGATATGGGTGGGGGTACGGACGGGTGTGGGTGGGTATGGGTGGGTGGGTGGGTGGGCGGGTGTGGGTGGTGGGCTGGGTAGACGGGTGGGTGTGGTTGGAAAAGGGCGGTAGCGGCGGTGTGGGGGTGGGATGGGCGGGTGTGGGAGGGCGGGTAGGGGCGGTGTGGGTGGCGCGTGTACGGGCGTTGTGTGGGTGCGCTGGTGTACGGGTGGGTGATGGGTCGCGTGTCGGTGGGTGTGGTGCGCGTGTACGGGCGGGTGTGGGTGCGCGTGTACGCGGCGGGTGTGGGTGCGCGTGTACGGGCGGTGTGGGTGCGCTGTACGGAGCGGGTGTGGGTGCGCGTGTACGGGTGGGTGTGGTGGCTGTGTACGGGCGGTGTGGGTGTGGGATGCGCGTGTACGGGCGGGTGTGGGTGCGCGTTGTACAGGGTGGGTGGTGGGTTGCTGCGTGTACGGGTGGGTGGTGGGTGCGCGTGTACGGGCGGGTGGTGGGTGCGCGTGTACGGGGGGTGTGGTGGGTGCGCTGTACGGGCGGGTGTGGGTGCGCGGTACGGGCGGGTGTGAGTGCGTGTACGGGGGGTGTGGGTGCGCGGGTACGGGCGGGTGTGTGCGGCGGGGTACGGGCGGGTGTGGGTGCGTCGGTACGGGCGGGTGTGGGTGCAGCGGGTACGGCGGCGAGTGTGGGTGCGCGTGTAGGGCGAGTGTGGGTGCGCGTGTACGGGATGTGGGGTGCGCGTGTACGGGCGGTCAGTGTGGTGCGCGTGTACGGCGAGTGTGGTGCGCGTGTACGGGCGTGTGGGCGCGTGTTACGGCGGTGGGTGCGCGTGTACCGGTGCGGGTGTTAGGTGCGCGTGTACGGAGCGGGTGTGAGGTGCCGCGTGTACGGGTCCGGGTGTGCGGTCGCGTGTACGGGCGGGTGTGGGCGCGTGTACGCGGTCGGGTGTGGTGCGCGTGTACGGGAGGGTGTGGTGCGCGTGTACGGGAGGGTGTGGGTGGCGCGTGTATCGGGAATGGGTGTGGGTGCGGTGTACGGGAGGGTGGTTGGGATGCGCGTGTGACGGGAGGGTGGTGGGTTTGCGCGTGTACGGCGGGAGTGGGTGCGCGTGTACGGGCGGGTGTGGGTTGGCGTGTACGGGCGGTTATGTTGGTTGCGCGTGTACGGGCGGGATGTGGATTGCGCGGGTACGGGCGGTGTGGGGTGCGCGTGTACGGGCGGATGTGGGTGCGCGTGTAACGGCGGATGTGGGTGCGCGTGTACGGGCGGGTGTGGGTGCTGCGTGTACGGGCGGGTGGTGGGTGCGCGGGTACGTGGCGGGTGTGGGTGCGCGGGTACGGGCGGGTGTGGGTGCGCGGGTACGGAGCGGGTGTGGTGGGCGGGTACGGGCGGGTGTGGGTGGGTGGGTGGGGGTTTTGGTCGGGGCGGGTGGTTGGCGTGTACGGGCGGGTGTGGGTGGGGCGGGTACGGGACGGGCGGTTGCGAGAGGGCCGAGTATTGCCTCTTTCCCAGCGCCCCGTGCGATCGTGAGGTGCAAAACGAACGCGGCGATGCTGCTCTGTTATTAATGCACCCGCGCCTTCGGCGGCGGTCGTTCATCTCCCGAGTGAGCCCGACGGCGCTCTGCCGGCCGCCACTCGCGAGGTGCCGAACGCGCCCGCCCACGCCGCGGGAGAGGGAACAGGCTACATTAATACGACCCGACACATCGGCGAAGGAAACGGGAGAAATGTATTGAGATGGATTCATAAAAAAAGGAGCAAGAGCGAAATAAAAGGCAAAGAAGGTGAACGTTAAATGAACAGAAGTGAATGGGAAGAATTAGCCTGATGTAGAATGTAAAGACACAACGCAAAAAGGACACATACATTAGATATAATAACAATAGGGATACGAATTATATTTCACAGTTTACATAATTCCGGTAACAAGTTTATCGAAGTATAAATATAAAAAAACGAATAAGCCAAGAGAAAACACACAATTTAAAAGATATTTAAACTGACATTTTATTTTAAACAATTGTTCGTAAACAATGACATGACTAAGAAGAGAAAACAATAATACATTGGTAAAAAGTACGCAATTATTATGAAACAACAACCGAATGCTCTAAAGGAACGGAATTGAAGTGTGATATACTTGGGTGTGATATTGAAATAGACAAAATACTGTAGAGAAAACATAAAATAGCAAAGAATAAATTCAATAAAACGATTAAGAAAAGAAAGAATAAAGAACCAAAAATAAAAAAAAGAACTGAAACGCGAAGAGAGATAATAAACAGTTACATTTTTTATGATTCACATTCCCTATCCTTTTTTACTTTAACTAGAATGAACGATTTTGACGTAGGAGGAACCATATAAACACAAAAATAAGAATGTGGTGTAGTGAGAAGTGGTGTAACAAAGAGTAGTAGAAACGGGAGTCTCCGAGCAATTTTGCCCAGAACCTGTCTTTATGCCCACCAAACTTTCCACACAGGTCCACCGAGACTTGAACTCCGGTGCCCAGAAGTTGAAGGTGATCAGTCTCACCACCCCACCGCGAGACGCCCGAAGCGATGGAATAGTGAGGAGAAATAAAAAACGGGGAGGGGGGGGGAAGCAAAGATAAAATCGAGAGACGGGAGGCAGGGGGCCAACGCAGCCGCGCCGCTGGGCCGTGGCGTACGGGGGCCGGGGCCCATTTGTCCCCGTCGAGGCTTTCAAGAGAACCCGATACAAATCCGCGCGCAGGGGCGTAAATTATGGGGCCGATGTGCGCGGCCGGGAGATGAGGCACGCCCCGCCCGGCTGCCGACCGCCCCCCACAAGCCGCTTCGGTGGGGTAGCGGTTAGCGAAACGCTCTGTTACACCCAATGGCTACTTGGCCGGCTGCGAGATGCCGCGCCCTAGCCACAGGTGCCTGACCTAGGACGCGACGTCTCCCGGACAGCTAAGTAGCTTCTAACTCCGGCCGCGGAAGCCTACGCTCTCTTGTTAAACCTAAGTTCACATGTTCAAATCCGATAAAAGCCATGTGTATTCGGGGAGAACAAATTGTTTGTACACCTTCTTTTCGAGGGAATGTAAAACCGGCTGTCCAATGCTGTAGATTTTCTGCATGTGCAAAGATCAAGCCAAAAGGAAGTCTATGAGCAAAATTCTAATCAGCTGTTAGGGCGCCCGATTTTCGCTACTTGTTGGCGACAGAAGTGTTGTAAAATTTGAGTGACCAGGAGATAGAGCAGGCCTGACAACGTGAACCTCGTCATGTAAAATAATGCACATTGAATGGAATGATGAAGTGAGAACCGCTTCGAGAGGCTGAAAGAAAAGCTCCAGGAACCCCCCCCCCCAAGGCAGCCACTATCATCACACTCGTGAAGGAGGGGGAACTATGCAATTCGAGAGTAATTTTTGACAAAATTGCCCATGCACATCAGTAAATAAAACTGTGGAATGCGCTTTATAATCGATCCGAAAAGTTGTTCGAGGTAAGAAAGGGTAAATTTATCTTTGACGAAAAAAATCGCGAATTTGATAGACCGAATTTCGCTTTCTTTCGCATTTCCAAGTCAAGGACAAGGCATCAGATTTCGGCCTTCGGAATGAACATAAAACGTGCTCGATTCCAGCCAATCTAAAATTTCTACCCCTTTTTGCCACTAAAATATAGATTCGTATTGTCTTGACTCCTTGCGCAACTGCTTTTAAGTATTTCAAGAATTTCTATGAATTTAATACGCGCATTCCCTACGTGTTTCAGTATCCACATGCTGTTCCTTTATTTGTTACAAAATCCTATCTTCCCGCTTATCACGTTATTAGTTCCTAGGACACTTTCTATTTTAGTGACATTCATAGATTTTGACACTCCTAAGTTTAAAGATCGTCGTCAACGTTATCAATAAATGAATTTGAATTTGAATTCTTTGATGCGATTTTCCTAGTAAAACTTGTATTATCAACAGAGCCTTTACCATGATAAAAAACGACAAATATTAATTTAAAGTTACTTCAGAAGACAGCGGTGAAATGCTTATATCAAACCTGCAGTTTACCATGAGTAAGGTACTCCATTCCCGAAAGATAGCATCTTTTGTCTAGGAAAGACATTTCATCAAGATTGTATAACGTAAAGAGTAAGATAATACAAAACACTGCAAATTGAGCTGTTACAGAATTTATGGAACTTGTCTTAATGACACATGCAGAAAAGTACGCAGAGCAGTAGAATTTCGTATAATGAATTGTAACTATTTTTCATGTCATGTGGTCACAAGTAGTACAGTTTCTATTTAGTATACGGTTAAATGCACATTTTACTCTTGATTTAGAATAAACTCTCCCATTATTTTGCACAGAACAGTTCATATGTAAAATATAGCTCAATTTAGACAAGTATACATTATCTAAACGAGACATTCTTTGAACACTTGTTGCTATTACTCCAAAAGAATCGGGCACTCCCATCTAATTATATTTTAGGGCAATTACACGGAAAATCCGAATGAAATACTGCAGTGTTAACCCGTAACTCAGCATGGTTGGGAAACTGACTCACCTATCGACGGCCCAACAAATCTCTCGCAGCGGAGCGAAACCATTGTCATTAGTTCAGAAGCCAATTTTAGAGTCGGAGTAAGAATAAACACGAGCGCTGTTAGTAGTGACAAATGTTTATGCTTCGAAGTTAAATCCTCCGTCGCGGACGCCGAACAGGCGTAACGCGGGGGGGCTT
Source organism: Gryllus bimaculatus (assembly GCA_017312745.1). Taxonomy (NCBI): domain Eukaryota; kingdom Metazoa; phylum Arthropoda; class Insecta; order Orthoptera; family Gryllidae; genus Gryllus; species Gryllus bimaculatus. The sequence continues at coordinate 1,260,710 of BOPP01000062.1, forward strand.
AAGGGCTGTTCCAAAGGGCGAGCGGACCCTGGGAAGCGGCGTGTGGGGATGTGGGGCACCGCGAGGAGGAAATCTGTCGAAGGGCAGAGGCCGCTTTGGGAGCGGAACCTTCCCGAACTCTGAGAACTGCGCTGCACGTTCTCGATATTTAATAAGAACCTCGTGCGTAAAAAGTTGGTGGAAGTCTAAAATATCGATCAGTTCAGATAGCAAACAAACAAGACGATATACAGAGACCTCGACATCGTCCCGCTGGAGGAAGTAATCGCCACGAAGAGCATAGCATACCAAAGAAGATTGTACAACCACCCAAATCACCTCTCAACAAGCCTTGTAGATAACAGTGAGCATGTGTATAGACTGAGGAGAGACAGTATTTTAGATCTGCCATACCGATTTTGTAAATGAAATTTTTCAATGTCATAAAACGTCCACGTCGGAAATGTATCTGTTGACACCATTTGCGTATTGTTCCGATAGGAACAGATTGTAAATTATGCAGAAAATTAAAAAAAGAAAAGTTCAGATAGCGTAGCGGCAGCATTGCCGTTTTCTCTGTAGTGTCGCTGATGAGGAGGTCTTAGGGGTCGAGTATCTTTTCCGGTGGATTTTCTACATTAGCTTTACATTACATAAATTATTAAATGTTAGAATTAACAACAAAATTAGTATTTTTTATTTTAACCCCCAATTCAAGCCTGAATACTTATAATTACTTATATTCGGTGTTCGTTAATTCCTTCATAATTAGCAAGCAATCAAACGTATGTGAACTCACATTCATAACCGTCACTTTCATAGCTAGTGTAAACCAAAGGGTTCATGAAGATCTCTCCAAGGGGTGACTAGAACTTTAGAAGAGTCGTGTGGGAAAGTGTGGCACATTGAAGGGAGAGACGAAAATAAATTTTCAATGTTCCGTAATCAGAATGGAAACAGGAAGCAATCAAACATGAAGGAGTTTACTTAATGGAATGCAATGCGAACCCGTAATTGTAACTCGCAAAAGCTATAATTATCCAAACAACCCGAGTTAACAAAAAGTGTACTGTCTTTAACTACAAATTTCAATGATATTTGAAACAACAGAAATCATTATTTTAAACAGCAGCAACCGAAAGAGGATGGTGTGATTTCTCACTATCGTGCTGAGTCATTATACGAGAGTAACGATGTATATTTGGCGTCATGGGGGCATGATTGCTCAATACACCGAAATATATAATGCGGCCTAAAGACTGTAAAATGTACTGCGCCTCATTATACGAAACAGAGAGACAAGTAAGAAAGTAACGAGGGGCGTGCTAAAGGTCGAGCAGTACAAATCATTCCACAGAACGTGGAGTGTGGATTATGAGAACTGGAATATGGAGTGTGAAACGCCCGCAGCTAAAAGGAAGCGCCAAATATGGGGTGTGATATGTGATGGCGAAACATGCCCAGAATACACAGAGTATTTTTTTCCCGCCTTGTATTCCAATTTCTCCGGAGAAACAGGGGGGTTGAAAGTTGGCTGCAAAATAGAAAAGGGCATAGCATTCTCTATTTTGCGTATTTTTTTCTTTTCCTCCCTTAGTAAGTAGGAATGAAAATGAAATAAACAATACGAGTTCGCGAGTATAAAATCCGTGTTTAAGGTACTTTGGAAATGGAACTTCACATACACGTCAGAATTAAGGTCTATTAGTGCTGCTGTAATGATGGTTAAGAGTGCTGGTGGTGACGAGGTGATACCTGTAATTTTGTCTCCTAAAATATGGATGGGCGGATGGATATATACAAGTATGTGACACGCAAACCTGGCAAATGAAAAGCTTTTAAGTTGGAACTTGGAAAATCCGTCAAAAAATAAAATATTTTGATTTTTTTTGGGGGGGAGGGTCTTCCTTTTCTTAAAACCCTTGGGACGTTTTAACTTCTTTTTGAAAATGGTTTTAAAGTGTTTCTTTAAATGTTTTGCCCGAAACAAGAAAGTGCATTTACATATACGGTTAAGTTTCAATTTTCATTAATTTATCTAAAAGTTTGAAAATTTAAAAAATTCAGGTATTTTTCTAATAAATTATTCACCTTAAAGCCGCATATTTAAATCTCAATAGAATTTATTACTCAATATAGATCTTTAAAAGAAATTAATGTCATTATTTAATTTAGTAATTGTCTAACAAGAATTAATAATACTAAAAAAATAATTCAGTATGCCGCGCATTTCCATTAGTTTACAAAATTATAGAACTGGCATTTTAAAATGCATTTTCATGTTAATACGCTATTGTTATAAAAATAATTTACATATCTCTGTATTCTGAGACTTTTTCATCACAAAATTTATATTATTTTCCAGTAGCATCTTAATTTTAACAGTACGAGCATATAGAGTATTTCTTGAACAATATCCATGGTTGTAGATATCTTGTATGTATCCCACCTTTACAGGGGCACATTTCGACAAAGTATTAGGACAGAAGAGGAGATTCCATCCCTCTATCTTTTGAACGCCATCAGAGCTGGCACTTTCTTGTTCTCTCCTATTTAAGTGACATAATTTATTTAATTAAACAATCCTCAGAGTTTCTGGTCGATAATGACTGATTAGTCTGGATAATACGACACACTTCAAGCATTACAGTTCTAAAGCGTACATTCCACCTTCAGAACTGAAATTATTAGCTACCAAGTTAAAAATGTTAAATCCCCAAACGTCCAAACGTTCTCTCACAAAGATATTTTTTTGATTTATTTACACCAATTTGCTTTTACCGGTTAACTACTCAGAAGAAAAGGTCATGTAGTGCATAAAAGGACTCTCGGCATACCTATACTGCGAATCAAAAATGGTCGACTTAAATCAACAGTTATTTGTAAAATTTGGCGCAAACCTCCACGACCACACACGCTTTGCAGGTTGGGCACTTGCACGCGCGCACTAGGCATAGGCGTGCCTGGGGCAGGAGAGCGCGTGTTTGACCCGGGTGTCGGCACGTGCCTCATTACTCGCCCACGGCCAACGAGCCAACAAAAGACATTCGCCAGCGCGCCTACCTCCAGTCGAC
>BOPP01000062.1:1286230-1307888 GCA_017312745.1 Gryllus bimaculatus
GGAGGCCAAGACAGAGGCAGAGGCGGAGAAGTCCGAAGCGAAGGTAAAGGTGGAGGTGAAGAAAACAAAGGGAGAGGTAAGGGAGGAGGTAACGGCGAAGGCGGAGACGAAAACAAAAGCGAAGGCGAAGGCGAAAGTGAAAGTGGAGGTGGAGGTGGAGGTGAAGATGAAGGCGAAGGACAAGGAGAAGGCGGAGGAGACGGAGGAGGCGAAGATTTAGGCGGAGGTTAGGTCGTAGGCGTACGCGGGAGCGAAGGCGACGGCGGATGTGGACGAGACGTCATAGGCGAAGGCGGAGGTAAAGACGGAGGGTGATGGCGAAAGCGGAGGTGTAAATGGATATCTGCGTACGTGGAGGCGAACCAGAGGAAACGGAAGCAGTGACGTAGACGGGGATGGTGGTGGAAGTGAAGGCGGAGGTAGAGGCGGAGGTAGAGGCGGAGGCGAAGGCGGAGACGAACACCGGGGAAGAGGCAAAGTAAGCGGAGGCGACGGCGAAGGTGGAGGGGGAGGTAAAGAAACCAAAGGGAGAGGTAAAGGTAAGGCGCAGGTGACGGCGAAGGCGGAGGCGGAGGCAAAATCGTAGGCGATGGCAATGGTGAAGGCGGAGAAGGCAGAGGCGAAGCCCGAACCGGGGCCGAAAGAGGCAGCGAAGACGGGGGAGGAAACTGTGACAGTGACGAGGGAGACGTGGGCAGTAACGGTGTCCTGGGCGCCGCCGGGGCCGGGGGCGTTTATGGGGGCGGTGGAAGCGTTGGCGGTGGCGACGGCAGCGGCGAAGGCGACGGGGCGGCGGCCTCGGAACCGGAACAACAACCTCGCCCACGGCCGCCGCCCACCGCCGCGGGCCCGCTCTGACGTCGGCCGCTCAGAGCTGCCCACTCTCCGCCACCCGCCCCGCCCGCACGCTCTTTATTGTTCGGCACACGAAAACGCCTCGGCCGTCACGCGTCCGGCGCGCGCTCATCAACGCGTTTGTTGCGCGGCGCTGATACGCCGCCCACGACCGCCGCCGCTGGGAAGGGGGGGAGGGGGCACGCGTCGCAAGGACTGCGCGTGTTCGGCTGGGTGGCGTCAAGGAGTGTGTTTACGCTAGTGAGAATACGAATGAATAATCAAAACATATCATGACAATTACTGGAGTGAAATCAGGCACTATTCATCAAAGGCCCTTACAGGGTTTCTGTCAACCAGTTTCAATTTAGAGCAAAGTATTTTGTTTCATAGTTTTGCGATTCGGTAATATTGTAAAACAAATCACGTATTTCAATTTAGGCTATGGCAGATTGGGAATATTTTGCAACATATTACAATATATTTTTATTAATTACAGTATTTCGCTACGTATGAAGGAAAAAATATTGCATCTCTGAAAGTATTACATAACACTGCCCACCTAAAAGCTATATTCGAATTTATTATGAGACCCACCAGTTAGTTTCAAAATCCTTACTAGCAGCCGTATTAACTGAATTGATTTGACGCAAATCGTTTGGTGTCAGGTAGTCTAAGTTGATTGCCTACACAAGACTGACGTGATGAACTAGTCCGGAGTAGGACGAAACCAGTGTTCGGGTATTCTATGCATTTCGGAGAGCAGGATGAATCTTGGAAATATTTCAATCGAATAATCGTTGGATTGTAAGCAACATAACATCAAGAGAAAGCCCTTTCTTTTCGACAGACGAGCAAGTTGCCTATGCCTTGTACTACAGAGAGATAATTATCATATGGCTGTCATATTTGAAAGTTTTAATGATTAACCATTAAATTTAAGATGACTGCAAATGAAACTATATCACTCGGGAAAATATTATGGAAAATTTGAATCATAATAATCAGAACATGTACTGCACTTTCTCAGTAATTTGTAGCTTTCCACGAAAAGAGATACGTTAGATGTTGAGGAAGAATAATCGATATCTTGAAATGGCAAAACATGTGTCGTGTAATGATCTATAGTATTATCAATCTGTTTAAAAAAATTCCGCAATTTAGTTATTTAGCACTGTGTGCTAAAGTTTGATTAGCACATAGGCATATATTTTAATTGAACACTATTTTAATTGCACATCTCATTTTTTATACCTAAGAAAAAATGGTCTGAACTACAGATTCAATAATGGATTAACTAATTCAAGCAATTTACAATAGAAACTTTTTAAACGAGACTTCTTTATAAGAAAATACCGCTTATGAAAGTTAATAGGGTGTCCCTGAGTATAAAGTATGAGCACTTTCTTCCTTTGTGAAGATATCCACTTACGGAGTCGCCTCGCCAAGTAGAAGACAATATAGGTTCTAGAGGATTTTTTTTGCTCACGAGAAAGAGTAACAAGTCGATTCGCCAAATCCTCTCTGCGTAATGAGGGAGGTTACTCGTATTGCAAGCACGGGAAACCTCCTTCAGAAATACTTCAGCTATGCACAAAATCCACAAACATTTCCTCGTGCGTTTGTGCGAAAATGACTGAGAATTGATATTCCTTAAACTTGAGACACCGTACCAACGAGAAATGAACGTTTACAACACATTTCCTTGAAAGTTCTCTCGCTCGAGTACAAATTAAACACTCAATCGTCTTCTCTGAACACGAATTGTGTTCTATCATCTCTACCCCACACATCTCAATGGGCACTATACAGAAAAAAAAACTAACTGGTACGACAAAAATTGAATCTAGTGTAGCATGAATGTATTTTCTGGGGTATAATGTAGGAGATTCAAAAATAGTTAAGTAGATACAAGTTGCAGGGGATAGAATAATTCTATTTTAGGGGATCTAGATTTCAGTTTAACGTACTTGAAACAAAACAACGTAAAATTAAAATATGAGTACATATATAATGCATAATCAGTATAATAATGAGTAAATGAAACTCAATAAAAAGCTCATTATTGTTCAATGACCTGATTTCGACCAAGCAACCAATGACGTAACAGAGAAAGGGTAGTTCTACTGAAAATAGAGTTTGAACTGTAAACACTAATTTCAAATTGAATGTTAACCTTATTCATGATTATTTATGAAAAGATACAAAAATAAAATGTTTATTCAGTAGAAATATCTGCTCTGTGTGATCAATTTCGTTCAAAAAGCTCTGATAATACTCGCTTTCAAGCCCCCTTGAATGAAGTTAAAACGCACAGGGGCAAATCAAAAGTAACGAGATATCATCACCGGCTGAATGCGAGAATTCATCTACATGCAGCTGCTCTCATTATACGGGAAACGTGTTTATCCCAGCCATTGAAATTTCCAATGTGAAGCGATATTGAAAGCGAACGAAATCGTTTCCTCATCGATTGTACTTTTCAGCTGTTCCCCCAGCCCCACAGCGTATTTTTCAAAATGCATGGGCAGTCCCAAAATCCCTCTCCGGGTTAGCGAAAAAAGTCAGCCGAAATTATCTTTTTTACTTTTTGCTCCAGAAATGATGATGCTGTGTTAACAAGAACTGCGTTCTGTTATAATTGGATTGATGCAAACAGGTACGAGATGCATACCCAACCATTAACATGAACCCGTTTGTCCTGATACTGCTTGCATAATAAAGACATTACATGTAGAAATATTCTCCAGATGCCTATTGGTGTGCCGCTACTGTGTGTAATTATATGCAATGAAGTACTTATATCACCCTTAGGTGCTACATGCAGCAAAGGTAATATTGACTCAGCACGGCAAATGCAACATATTATTTTCCAATAGTTAAGTAAAGCAATGTGGTCTGTCATTTGAAGACTGATAATAATGATGGAAGGAGCAATTTCAAGTTTCCATGTTGTTTGTTGCTAAAAGAAAACACCTTTTTGTATATTTCTTCTACCCTTTTAAAAAAAGTCGACCCCCAAATATTAGCTTCCTGGACAAAATTATCATCGTTTGTAGAGGTACAGACGCTAGAAAAACACAGGGAAATGACTTAATCAATACTACTCAACGTACGTCAACGTGAGATAACAAAACGATAAAAAACTTCGTGATTTTGTGCAAAATGTCTTTCTCTTATGGTTGCCATCGCAAACTACCACTTGCATACGCCGAGCAAGTAGTTCTTATGAAAGAGAAATGTACGATTTCAATTCTTGTAAAACAAGAATTGAAATCATACATTTTTCAGAGAAATCTAATTACTCTGAAAAAATATAGTATTACTATAAATATTTTCGATGCATGTAAACTGAAATCAAACTGTTCTTTTCGAACTAATATTGGAGTGGATAAAACGTACGATATTCGATCGTAACATCTTACGATTTCTCCGTTAATACTGTTAAAAAAATGTATGGTTGCTTTTCACCTACTAAAGTCATATAGCGACAACTGTTAGTAACATTGGGGATAACGGAATATGGACACCCACAAACACCCACACATCGGACGGGATTCGAAACCGCAACCTTTCAGGCACGAAGCAGGCTCTTCAGTCTTAGCGACCTTAGCCGGTCCGGCGTAAATGATTTTTTTTGTTATTTAAGGTCGCATCAACATACAGGTCATTAGCGACCACTATTGCATATAACGATATGGTATCTGTGAATATGACATGATATGGTGATGATAGGGGTGAAAGAACGAACACAAACACAACCAACACTCGAACCCGCGATCATTTGGTCCGAAATTGCTACGGCACTATTGCTTTAGCGATCTCGGCCATCCAGGTCTGGCGAAAATAAAGTTCATAAACGCGAGGAAGATGCATTACCCTCGTAGATAAATTGTCCGTTTATCGTTTTGCATAATAAATAAAAATTCACAATTTTACGTTAGTGATAAATTGCCACCTTTGCGACCCCTGGCGGAAACCGTGTTTGGTCGTCTCTGTCTCGGGAAGGGGGGGGTGGGGGGGGGGGGGCTCAGCGCCTGGGGATCAATGACGCAGCCTCAAGCTGCACTGACCTTGGCCAAAGCGCGCAGATCGAGTCGTAAGCCGCGCGCACGCAGAAAACCGCGTCTTTTTCCCCCCTTGATTCCTTTTCTTCCCAGTGCTATTACAAAGGAAAAGTGTTGGAAATCACCTCGGCGATACGATCTCGATTTTTCGGCCATGGAACTCGTAAGGAAGGTTTCTTTGAACAGGATTCAAGTCTATTAGTGCTCTTCCAAAAATGGTTAAGATTAGCGCAGATTGTGAGGATATACATGCAGTTTTCTATCCTTGGGATATTTGTATATGTTTGTGTATATGTATGTACTGTAAGAATGTATCGTACGTAATTGTCAGTTTTGAATACTATGAGCTGAAAATTGGTAAATACAGGAGAAAGATCTGGGAGTGTCGTTCAGGTCATTAAAATGTTTTAATCTTGTGACGCATTTTTATACAGCCCAGATGAAATTTTCAAAATATTTTGGAAAATGGCTGTAATTGGTTTCTTTCCTGTTTTGCTGGAATAGAAAGAGTGGTTTTATAAAAACGGTAGAGTCACGTTTTTCATTTATATCTCGTAAATTATGAAAATTGCAAATTTTTAGTTTACTTTCGAACCTACCCTACAGCTACATTATTAAAGAAACACTACGCCGAGATCTTATTTTGAAAATAGGATTCGGAGGCTTGCGTGCACACCTACAGAATTCATGGGATCAAAGTGTATAAAAAGGTGTAAAGAAGCACAATTATTTACTAACAGTTTCCACAGAGAATTTACAAATTATCGTATGTAATATTTTACTGAAGTTTTAAACTGATATCGCAGTGCAAAAGAATGTTTGGAAAGAGACATATCCATGAAGGAACAATATTATTAAAACTAAACATTTTTGTTTTATCTATTATTCAAGTGGTGAAATTGTTTTTCCGTCGCTAAAATTAATCACATAAGGATAAAAAACATCACTTTCAAATGTCGTTAATTACATTTTATTGGTTGGTATTAAGTAATATGGTTTTAGGTTACGTGATACATTTTGCCGTAAAAAAATGAACGATGCAACATATAAATGTAAATTCTCATCAAAAAGACAAATATAGATTTCATTTTTTTACACAAATGTATCTACTCTATGTTTCCAACCAGTAAATAAATTATGCATTTTGAAATGTCATATAGTAGCATTCAACAGAAAAGTGCCCTCTAGTGACACAAAGTCTATATTTTTCAAGGTTCACTTATTTCGTGCAACAACGAGGGATTTTTTTCACAACGGAGATTCACGATTGTTTTAAAAACATCAAAGGAATGCATTAATTTATTTTAAATTCTGTTTAATAAGAATTTTTGTTTTATTAGAATGTTGTCGAAGTTTCTTTGGAATTTGTCTTATCAGATGACACTGTGTTATAAATTCTTGCTCTTGTAATCGCCTTGGGACGAAGCTCAAGTAACAATGTTCACCAGGGAGCTTAACACTCGGTCCATTTGCCAGTCCATCCCAACTCTGAAAGATTCGCCATTTGAAAATAATTTTGTTCCTTAATGGTGACAGCACAATATCTTTTCAAAGAAGTTTCCAACGCATCTCAAAAAGTCTGGTTCCGATTTGTAAAAGTTGTCATACTTCTTCCTTACATAATTTTTTTGATTTGTTTCTCACCTTCTTACCATACATGATACAGTTTGTCGTAAAAAAACCAAACGATGTAACGTAATAGCGTAAATGCCAGAAAAAACTAATATATTATATGAATTTAAAATACATGCTGAGTTCTTCACCAGTAAATAAATTATGTATTTCGAAATGTCATATCGTAACTTTAGAGAGAAAAGTTCGCTCAAATGATGCCAAGCCCACATTTTTCACGGTTCACTTATTACGAGCAACAACGACGTGTTTTTATTTTCATGATTGAAAATACACGATTGTTTTTAAAAAACATCAAAGGAATATAATTTGACAGGGAGTGATGTTTGTGTAGTCGTGTGCGAATGAGTTGTGTGACTGACAGGTATCAAAGTTATCCATTTTACAATTAAAAAAGGAAACTTTTCTGGATGTCACGGGTATTTTACAAGTATTTAATTCAATTTAGACCACTTAGAACATAAATATAATTTTAGTCCGATTTGAATTATAGACGTAAAAAAACGTAGAATTCTACAAGAGTTGTAGAATGTATTGATATTTATACATTCTAGGAAGTAATTTTGAGAAAGTTGTAAATTGTTCTTACTAACATCATACCTATAATATTTTAATAGGAATATAGTTTAGTTTAATGTAAAACATTTTCAACGAAACGAGCAAAAATTACTCCAACATTTAACTATTAGTACAGAAAATTATTACGAACACTAGGAATGAGTATTGTAATGAATTTTAATTCTCGTGTAGTGTGTATTATATTAATTTCGTTTCCTTAACACTTCTAGTCATCGAAAGTGAAGATGGCCAGAGTTTCATCTTTACTTTCTTTGTTCCTATACAAATTTTATCCTAATCCTCTTTCTCCTCCTTCTCTCGCCTCTTCCACCTCATTCAATTACCTCCCATGATCTCAATTTCTTCAGATTTCAGATTTCTTCAGAATTCAGATTTCGATCATAAATTTATTGCAATTGCCCATATTTAATCGATTTGTTGAAACGTAAAGCTTTATTAAATATTGTGAACATTGCTTAAAGATGAACCGTAAAGCTTTTATTAAACATTGCATTAAACACTGCTTTTAGATGGAGATCACTGCAGATCACATAGTATGGAACACTTTCTGCTGAAAATGGGGTAAACTTACGGATGTTAAAAAATATTGTTTTCATAAATAGTTGATAATACGAATCTTAAAATAGAAACACCTTATACATAAAAGGTGAGTTACACAAATAAGCTAGCATTTTGAGTTAAGTATCAAAGACACATTATCACACCCATGTCTTCATCGTATATTTCTTTTCTTGATAGAAAATTAAATAATATTACGTAAACAATGTAAGACGTGTCGTTTATGTAGTATCTTCAGTTTTTACAACATAAATGAAACTCAGCCAGGAACCACAAATGAAATCGTCTGATATGTTACTATACAGAAAATCATTAAGACACTACGAATGAGTATTGTAATGAGTTTTAATTCTTGTTTAGTGTATATTATGTTAATTCCGTTTCCTTAGTCTCTCAACACTTCTAGTCATCGAAAATGAAGATGTTCGACAACCAGAGTTTCTACTTTTTCTTCATCACTAAACAAATTTTATCCTTTTCAAATCTATCTTTGTTTATCTTATGTCAAATAATACAATAATGACGATACAATATTTTCCCTTTTCACGCAGTGCCTTATCACAACCGTGATCAAGAGTGTCCCCCAAATAATACCATCGCAGGGTACGGATTGACGACTTCCAACAATCCGCCACAGTCTAACTCCAATCTTCAACGTACAGTACCCATGTATAATATAGACCCATATAACTGTAACGTCAAATTAACATCTCCCCATAGCAATCACACACAGTTTTAACTGTTTTTGACGTAAATAAATAAACAAATAAACAAATTTCGAACGCCCACGGTATGCTGCCCGTTTCGTCTTCCCCAGCTGCAACCTGCACCTTGTGTTCCTTGGTCGGCGAGTCCTGGCGTTCTTAAGGCGAATCCCCGCCCCCTCCCACAAAACCACTTGGAGCGTCTGTGCGAACAAATGACGGCAATTAAAGGCCGCGCCCACCGGGGTTAATTGGGGGGGGGAAGAGGGGGACTGAAGCTCGCTCATTAAAAGGGCGCTAAAATTGCAGGTTTTCGCCAATCAGACTGTGAGACTTTTCACACCGTGTCTGTAAGTAACGGTTGCACGCTGAAAGTCAGTCTTCTACGGCGATTGTGAGTTACCCGAAATTACTTATTACGCCCAATAAATGTTTTGTTGTGTTGTTTATTGATGGTTTATTTGCTTTCTCTTTCCCCATCTGTTCGAAAGGGCTCTAAGTAGTGAAACTGGACTGCAAGTTTGGAAGTACGCTGAATCAATTGAAGAATAATATTATATTTTTCACAGAAATGTGAATAACTCAAAATTATTTACTAGAAATAATACTCATATTGCGTTTTTTTCTCTTTTATGTGTTTATTTTTCCTGTAGCAAGGCCTAGCCATAAACTCAATTCGTTACTGTGGGTGCACTTCGGATTTCAAGTTTAATTAAGTATTCAAATTCTAGGAATCGTATCTAAAGATTACGACAATGGAGTTTTTTGCACTGAATTCTCTTGCATCTTTGATTCATGTTAATCCTCAATACTATAAAAAAATCTAAGTAACATTTTTAATCCTCAAATATAAGAAAAGTAACCACAGGAAAGTTTTGTAGGTGGGTTATTAAAAATAAATCGTAAGTAGAAAGAATAATCAACACATTCTATTTTATATTTTGCCACACACATTCCAAAAGATATTACAATTCAACTGTAACCCTAGGTATCAATATGGAATGCAAATATATCCACCGATAGGGAAAGATACGTATGTGGTTTAAAAAAGGATTGTTGAATATATTTCATTCAAAATCTGCAAATATAACTTTTTTATTACCGTAACAATTTTCTTTCGAGCAACCGAATTAGAACATTCGTTATTATAACAAAACATTTTTCCCTGCTCAGGTAATTCCATATCGGTGGTCTGCATATGCCACTCAATGGAAAATTCCGTCACTGGGCAAAATCGACTGAGTTTCGCTAATTAATTCGGCAATTTATCATCATGATTAAATTCCGTTAATACATAATCTCATTAGGAGGAAAATCAGATTTGGCTCTTTCGGATTTGCACCTGTGTCCGGGCTTATAATTAAAAATACGAACGAACGAATGAAAGCTTAACTTAATATAGAAACCCAAGCACATGAATTCGCCGAGGATATTAACGTACAGTTACAAAGTTTCGCTAATTGAAACATCTCAAATATAAATGGCAGTAAGGTTTTTAGCCGCTATCATAAATTTTGCCGTATTCTAAATTAATCAGCTCATCTTTAATTAACAATCTTACCCCATTAATCCTTAATCTCTTGCACGTTTGGATTTTCGTGATTCCGCGAATTCAAGGATGGATTTTCGAAACAAAAGCGGAAAGATTATTTATATAGGTGGCGCGAATTGGAAAATAAATGCCATATGCTTACTCATTCCTGAATTATAGTGCGAAAGATTAAGCAATGATACTCCAGCTAGATTTCCAGTGAATAATAGTTGAGAACTCATGAAGATTTAAGGGTACCTCCAACATCTATCTTATCCCCCATTAGCAGAATATGATGAAAGTGAAATGAAAACTACTCTTTTCCTATGGAAAGGCATTTAAACAACGTCACATAGAGAGTGCGTATTGTTTAAATGGAAACAAATGTCGAAAAAGCATAAATATTTTTTCAAGGGAATAATTGCAAATATATCGGAAATGAAGCAAGTGCTAAACGCAAATCCGTCCTGTTAAGTTTGATGGCCAGAGTCAAGAGAATGTTCGGATCTAGGTTTTCAAGCATTTTTGTTTAACGAGAACAATCTTCTAGATTTGAGATAATGCTAATAAACATACATGATATACGTATTCTCTAAAGCTATAACAGCAACTGTTACAATTCAAAGGAAAATCGCAAATGTCCAGCAAAAGGTGGATACATAAAATTACGAGTAACTAAAGGCGACATAGTGATATTCCACACTTGAAATTATATGACCATATTTCTTCCCCTAATAACAAAATTCCTCATTAAAATGCACGTCAAAGTTGACGAAAAGTTGCAGATTGAAAATGTGGATCGATGTATGTCGTTTATTCTTGGAATCGCATTTCAGCGAACAACCAATGATGTCATTACCGTGGAAGGCCGTAGTACAAGGCGAGAATTAGGTCATCGATACTACTTTTTTTTCTGGTTTCTCTTGGAAGGGTCGATTTTTTTCTGAGAAATCCTCGTAATTGTTTTTTGTAGGTCAAGTTCACGTTCAAAACACCAAGTATGGCACAGTCAGCTGGGGGTCGCGTGAGAAAACTGACTTGCTCACACAGATGTCTAAATAAGTAACAGTGCACTTCCTAGTTTTCACTATTATTATTCTTGTTTGGGATGTGCGTGACACTAATGCAAACAATTGTCTTGTACTTGAGATTTTTGGGAAATTATATTTATTTGTGTTTATAGCAATAATAATCAGTAACTGTCAAATTCTAAATATTCGTAGAACTAAATCATCTCAAATCGAAAGAAAAAAAAACAAAATATCTTCTATTTCAGATTAACTCCCTTATTTTCTTTATCAGATATCTACATGAAATACACAAAGCCGTTACAAGAAAAAAATTTTTGCGAAAGATACTGAAAAGAAATCACAAGAATATTTTCTAACGTAAACGTTCAACATCTATATTTCACCAAATAGTCAATTTCCTATTTAAATCTTAGTTATCTTCAACAAATAAAAATCTAAAATAATTACGTTATCGAGTACATATTAAAAGATGAAGTTTAAAAAAATATTCATATTACAAAATAAATTCCATTTTGGAAAAATCTTAGCAGCAAATGTCTTTTTTAATGCCAACTTGTGAGTGTTTGTGTGTGTGTGTGTGTGTGTGTGAATGCATGCATGCATTCAGGAAAGATCGCACGCGGTCATTGGCTATTTTTAGTGTTCATCTCCGAAATTGTTATTTAACGGCCTAGTATTGACCATGGAAAACTATCGATTCTAGCCTGCCATTAGAATTCTCCTCCTGTACAAATTGAATTCGACTCGTCTATCTACCTAGTCGTCGACACTCAAAAGCTCAGGAATCCACGGACGACGATACTGCAGATGCAACAGTATCACTCCTACGTAATCTCAGCCAGACTAAGGCAGTTAAAAAAGTACAGAAGTGCTAAAAAAACACCTTTCTCACAGTTGTAATCTACAATATAATCCTGACAACACACCACTTGATTTCCAAAAATTGAACGAGTGTGAAGGTAATGGAATTAGAAATAACATAATCCTCATACAATATATGATTCCCAAATACTAATATTTGTTTACAATCTTCGATAGCAGATTGGATTAGAAAAAAAATGAGTGCCCATTTTCTTTACGTGACGCGGTTTTTGTTGAGCACAACTGTATATTTCTCGGGCGCCACCCCTCGCGGAGACAGCTAAATTCCTGAAGAGAGGGCGCGGGCCACGGGGGCCACGAACTAAATCCGTCCCCGCGTCCCCGTGCACCGACAACAAACAAGCGCCGGGTGTCGCCCGCACGACAGGACCAACCCGCGGCGCCGTCACGCTACCTCGGGGCTCGCGGCGCGGAGGCGAGGAGCGGGAGAACTCTCGCGTTGTTAAAATGAGTTCGTATACGTCGCGAGACGCGCCTCGGACGAAACGCAAGGACGTCAGATGTCTAATGGCGACGCGCGGAAGTATTTTGCGAAAGGTGAATGAGAAAGTGGATACTTCGATTAAAACACACCAGGTCGATTCAAGGTCACGAGAAGAAAAAGCAGGGGGGGGGGATATTCATCGAATCGTGTTCTTCAATACCACAAAGAAATTGTAACGAAGCTCGAGATTGGATGACGGTGTGTCTCCCTCTCGTGCCAGCATGTAACCTTGAAGGGGGCTTACTGTTTTAATCAAACTACACGAAGTATACTGCGATTTAAATACAGTGGCACTTCAAGGTCAAGAGCTGGACAGAGAGAGGGATACTGTCATCCATGCGGGTGTCTCTCTACGGCTTAATTTTTGGTACTGGAGTTTCCAATTGGAACGCAATGCCCTCCCCCTCCTTATTTCTGACGCTATGTTGCTATGTTCAAATCCAAATATAAGCAGAATCACTAGAAATGGTTTTAATGTCAAAGAGAAATAACACAAAAATTTCGATTTGCGATTAGAAGTCTAGAAAATGATCTTCCTAATGAATAAATCGGAATTTTTTTGCCTCTAAAATCTCCAATCTTACGCATTTAAAATATACTCTTTTCAGTCTAAAATGGGACGTGTGATTTTTTTATGTACCCAGTGTCAGTTGACACGAATGACTTATAACAGATCCTTTATTTTATCTAGGAACTTTTTTATAAGAAAACTAAGATACATTGTTAAAAAGTAACATAGATGGAAGTGAAAATTCAAAAACACATGTCTTTTTATTCCGTTTTATGCGCAGAAAATATTTTTATTTTTATAATAACTGATGAATATTTTAAAAAGGGAATAACAGACAGCGCATTGATTGGCTCGTTTCACCTTCTGATGCAAGAATGCAGGACATTTTTTTTCTTTATTTTAAACACATTTTAACATTAGGGTGAAGTTTTCTCCAGAAACGTTTTCGAGTTTATTCTCACTGGTTTTCATTCCAACTGGTTGGACTTTTACAAGATGAATAGATATTTCTAGACTGTAATAGTCTAACAGATTTTTTTAGTACAATAAATGTTTTTCGATATCTTTAGTCATTAAAGTTGTTTCTAAGTTCGAGTAGGTACATCAGAAAACTATTTGCATTTGCTTAAAGGAATCGAAGGCCAATCTGGGTAGCCTAGATCGCTAACACAGTAGTGTCGTGGCAATCTCGGACTGAAGTATCGCGGGTTCGAAATCTGCTTCAAGCGTCGATGTATTTGTGATCGTCCTCTCACCCCTCATGATCATCATCATCATCATCATCATTATTATCCTATCACTTCATTACAGATGTATTAATAATTCCCTGCTCGAGCAGGAAATCCTTGTCCTTAATGGGGTGTGCCGTGGGCTAATAAAAAAAGGTATCGAAGGTTATTAATGACGCTATCAAAAGGCTTTTTACATGAACAAATGTATGGTCAAGGCCCGCATCACTTTTCGAATGCAGTCGTACTCCCGACGTTGTACAGCGCATGTTTTCGCATTTGCTTCACCCACTGCCCGATCTGTGATGCAGCTGCCTTCACGCGTTGTTCAATCAACATCGCCCGCGCATTTTTTGTCCTTGAATGCAGAATTGTCACTGAGTCAGATCTGTCGTTAACTCCAATCCTAAGCTGCATCCACCGCGCTACTGTGTGATACGGCATGGCGTGAGAGTCTCGTGCATTTCTGCCTTGAATAACTTAACGTTAATAACGTTAACGTAATTAACTTAACTAAGCTCAGAATTCGAATTGGCATTTTTGATGCCGGGCAGTTTTGCAATTTTGTTCGAAGGATGAACAGTATTTATATTCAGCGGAAATGATGTCAAATATAGAATAAACACGAAAGTGAAAAGGGTATTAAGTCATGTACCTATCACGCCTAAAAGGAATATTTGATGTATATTTTTCTACCAAGAAAAATCAATTTGAATTATATCTCTCCTGAAACACGCATAGTTAAAAAAAATAATTTGAAAAGCAAAATAAACGATTTACGAAGTTTGACTACATCTGCGAAAAAAGATTGAAATACTCCAATGCATGTGGGATAAGGGTTACTTGAAACGGTAGTCATCATTGTCTGCATATTAAAGTCAAACTCCAAATTTTATTGCCGGAATGTCGAAACACTTTTATACAACACGATACCGTACCCGGTGGCCTTATTCGAGACACGGCCATTAGCGACCAACTGTTTCCTCCCAGGAGCTCTTAAAAGCTCCTCTCCATTAAGTGGTCGATATTACTATCAGGCGTTTGCCTCCAACGTCTTCGGAACTTCGTAGTTCGTTAACATTTAATGCCCGGAAAAAATTGCTTTAAGTTGTTTGGAACTATTTTATAAGTAAAGAATATAAATTTCCTCATATGACTTCAAAGTACTACATAAAATTGGTTGAATTTTAGGGCAGTTACTATGACAACAGTGTTTGCTTAGAGTTATTTATGATGCACAAATAGAAGAATGCAGGAGAAGAATGTGGTTTTTGAAACTGGAATCAAAAGGAACTTCATTCTTTATCCTTCTGTAGTATCGTCCAAAACACGCATCCATTTACACCAAACAAATAAGTGAAAAATGGAGCAGTCTAGTTGTAAGATTAAATAAGGTTTTTACACTAAAAGGTCGATACTTAGCATACGAGATCTTGACTCGTTGTCCTATCAGGTTACATGCACAAGCTCTTTTCCTTCAAAGTTTGCTTGGAAATGGAGAATGCGTGTAGATCGTGAGTTGACACCCATTCTTAGTCTCGTTCATTGTATGCAAACCCATCCTCCGAGAACATCAAAGGTTATCTCAATTTGGGTGGGTTGTTCGGCTTCATTCAAGTGCGTGAATTTACAGAGCCGGTTTCCTAACACGTGTTCCCACAATTGCTGATGCACGAAACCTCCATGGGCAACTTCGTAGGCCCGCTTGGCACCCGAAGAGACGCAGTCAGATTAGCTCTGAAAGCGACGCGACTGTCGGTCGATGTTCGGCACTTAGTGATTAATCAACGCTAATCGGCACGTGCAAAAAACGAGAAGTAGTATACATCTTCAAATCTACACGTATTATCCCATGCAGTAAAAAGAAAAATGAGAACAGTATTTAGTCACGAGTTAATTAGTAATTAATAACGACTCATGCAGATAACAAGTATTCTGATTAGTATTGGCATAAATGAATGTATTGGTTCCCGAGGGGGATTAAGTTTTTTTTCCATTGGATTAGTTATATTAGATCGTTCGAATCCACTGTGAATGAGAGAAAGAACAATTAATATTATATAATTATACATCAAAATCGACTAAAAAAATTAAAATCTACTTTCTAATTTTCCTCCAAGAATGCAAGTTTTTTTTGTAAACAAAACATACACTCAACAGAAAAATATATTATTTATCCGTTCTACAAGAAACGAACTGAAAATTAAACAGGAAAACTATTCCGTTCACACGTTTTCAGTGATTTGCTCGTTTGTTTTTTTTTGAACGCGAAGTTAAGTACACGAGTCTCGAGCTACAGATACCGATAAAGAAAAAGAAGCAGAAGAAAAGTAAGTAAAAGTTGCCGTGAAACCGGCCTTGGCGGTCGACGACCCTTAGATGCGCAATGTTCTCAGTCAGCAAAGGTATACATGATGACAGCATGCATATGTTCCTTGTCACTTCCTCGCGAAATGAATCCTCAGCTGGATGGACACGAGAACGGTATAACCACGAAAAAAATCGAAAATTACGTACATTTTAGTAAAATATACAAAACATAAGCTGCTAGAGAATAAAAAAAATATATGAGACCTTTAATGTTAATGTTCTTGTTTCGATAAAAAGTAAGTATGAGAGACAACATACGAATATTTTATCTTAAACAAATTGAAAATAGAATGTTGAACTATTTCTCCAGTTATATAATTTGTTTTACACATCAGTCATCATAAACATCAATTTAGTAATTTCCATGCAGTGTCCCTATGACTTCAACAACTTCAGAAGTAAGAAGATACAAGTAATGGTGATTAACAGGTATAATAAAGACCAAAGATCTTCCATATCTTCTTTTTTTTCTTTTGCAACATGCTGCCGGCTTGTCTACAGCGAGCTTTCTCTGAGATATGTTGATGAGAGAACATGGGCGTATATTTTCAGATTCCGACTTTAACAACTTGCGAAATTGCATGATCTCAGAAAGAATGTTTATTGAAAATTGAATGGTGAATGATTCACTCTTTTGGTACGGATTGAATGTTCCCAGTGAACTGGCTAAACCAACCATTTACAGGTAAAATGGTATAACTCCTCACTTCCCCGCAACTACCAACTTCCCTTCTCAACAGAGGCAACAGAGAGCATAAAGTACACCCGTTGTGCTATTAATAGAATGCCATTTGGTAAATATGATTATTAGCCTAATTTAAAGAGGAAGAGAAAAAAGTTACATCACTTGGGCTTTAAAGGCTTCATATATTGGACCTTAAAAAAGTAAAGAAGTAGACTCCTTGGTACGTTCACATTTAATTAATTCACTTTTAGAGTGGAAGAATATACCTTTGAAGGATAGATATTCGCGTCTAAAAACTCTACAAATTTTAATGCTAAGTATGCGGTAAAATATTCATTCAGCGGTATAACGCAATGTCGCGAATAAAAACGTTTGACCCACTTTACCTCATAACGTTTTATTTTGGTCATTACAACATTCATCAATGATAAAATATTGCATGCGGTTCTTTAATATGAACGGTGGTAGAGCTAAATTATTCATTAACATCGAGCTCAAACAAAATGTGCTTCACTCATTTAGTATTCAACAACCTGACACGAAACATAAACCACGGCTATTTATGAAATATTTGCGTAACATAGCATTATGGCGACATTTTCAGAGGATCGGTACACGCAGTAAAATTTAGAGATTTTACATTTTTTAAGCGTGCTTCCCTGCCATTTTCATTTAAAAAAAAGTGGAATAGCTAATTCCTTGCCAAGCTAAGCTAAGTCATTTCACAAGATGACATTTATTACAGTCACCGCAGACACTTTGACACAACTACTCAATAATGAATAACACTATGTAATTCGTCAAAGCTTCAGTGTTATGTAGTTTAGGTATAAAAACATCTGTGATTGAATCACTTCTCCAAATTTTGCTCTTCCTATCTTCGGCAATGACAGTCTCAATTCCACACATTTGAATTACATAAGCCAAAAAACAAGATTTTTCAATTTAATTCGATATTCTATTAGTCACAAAAGTTTTTAAAATGCCTTCATTAAAGCATTCATATCAAAATCATCAATGATAAGACTATTTTACTTAAGAGTTAAAGAAATAAGTCGCGATTTAGAACTGTCACACTCTTGGCACTCTCGAAAAAACAATGATTGCAATTTTATATTATCAAAATTATTTAAATTTAGCAATAGTTCAATTTAATATTTTGACAAATAATAAAAGTAATTCCAGGAATCAATTAACATAATTAATTATTCGAATAATACGAATGTTTGCAGTTTCAATATCATGCAACTGTGTTTTTCTACGAGATTTGAAAAAGGAACGTTACCCATTTATTAACTGTTTGAAGTTGGAAGATCTACTGGGATATTTTGAAAAGTTGATAACAAATTTCATAATCGCTCATGCTTAGTTGTGTTTCTTATTACCCTGGCGAGATATTTTGTTTCTACTTCCTTCTACCTCTCAACGTATCGAAGCTGTAGGCGTGTCTCCTCTGTATTATCCAGAATATTTGAATTAATAAAGTAAATACTTGAATAAAATAACGAGAAGAGTCCCCACATTTTTTATGCCGGTATTTAAGAGAATTATTGTATGTTTCGTCATGTCGTTGAACAACTGTCAACAATGACGATGTGGCGAAACATAGAATAACTATCAAAGGGGCTCTGAACTGATACTTATTTCGGGTGTTCGGGCGCGTCAACTATTCTGATCATTAGCCCTGCAAGTATAGTGCATTGTCTTATCACTACCTTTGGTTGGTGATATCTGGCACATGTCGGCTTGTGAGGATTTCCCAACCAGGTATCCCGCACCGCCCCAGCCGGAACAATCTCCAATCCCGACTGTTCTGACATGTGTGTTAGTTTATGCTTGTAGGTCCATATATGTGTGTGTGTGTGTGTGTGTGTGTGTAAGGGGCGAGAATAGGCCAAGGAAGAGGAAGGAAAAATCGCGCTCGAGAGATCGCGCGTGGCCTGTGTGTCATCGTACTGCTCCGGCATTCGCCTGATGTTGATCGGAGAAACCACGAAATATTACTTATCAGAGTAGCCGATTCTCCTCTAGAGAGCTCTGAATTTGACTCAGTGCCTAAACTTCTTCCACAGTCCTGTGCCGAACCCTAAGATCTTCCGACCAGCCACCGCAGTCTCACCAATTGATGCCCTGAGCCACCTCGGTCGATGGGTTCTGAACTCCAAAACGATGTTAGTAGGGTCGATTGGCTCGGTACCTCAAGTGATTAAAGCAGCAGCCCGTACACCGGGAGATCCGGGTTCTATTCCGGGGTCAGCGAATTCTTTAAGCAGACAAGAATATTTATAATTTCGCAATACCCTCATTACGGTGTGATTAATCACCCAATCAGATCTCCGCCTTCAAGCGAAATTTCCGCGCGACGAGTCGTCCGGGGCGGAGGGGGGGGGGCGCCGCGGCTGGAGGCACGCGCGCGCGCTCCTCCCTTTGAGTTATGAACCGCGCTTCGTAGAACGCGACCGGTCGGAGGCGGTTGGCTGGCTGGCTGGCTGGCTGGATGGGTAGCTGGCTGGCTGGCTGGCTGACCAGCAGGCAGGCGGGGGTGCGGGGAGCTCGCGCGGAAAATATTACGCGCATTCCGCGTATAAATCAGCGTGGGGTGCGGCATGCCGCTGATTAAACGTCAGCGAGTGGAGGTAGTGGTAGTGGAGGGTCCCGTCCACCACTCCCGTCCTGCCACAAGACCTCCCCGTTTCTCCCCACCCTCCCCCATTCCCCTCCACCGCCCCCGCGCCGAACGCTCGGCTCTCCGCCCACGACGCCCCCGCGGGCGCGCCCCGGTTCCGCTCGACCACCCAGAAGGCTCCTTCCGCGCACGCCGGTCTTCAGCGGCTCCGGCAATCTTCCCGCGGGTGGCGCGGCTCGCCGAATTCGTTCCGAACTCGCCGGGCAAATACAATTTGGCGCCAGCCGCGGGGCCCTAGAAGCCGCGGAAGCGGTGCGGACCCGTTCGCTCCGAAGCCTCAGCCCCCCTCGCCCCTGGCCCGCCTCTGCCCGCCCCTGCCCGCCCCTGCCCGCCCCGCCCGCCCGCTGCCCGCCCTGCCCGCCCCTGCCCGCCCCTGCCCGCCCCTGCCCGCCCCTGCGCCGCACCCGCTCCGCCCCTGCCCGCACCACGCTCCGCCCTGCCCGCACCCGCCCCGCCCCCGCCCCACCCCAACCCCGCCCCAGCCCCCGCCCCGCCCCCGCCCCCAGCCCGCCCCCCGCCCCTTCCCTCCCTCCCCGCCCTCCCGCCTGTCCCCTCCCCTCCTCGCCCCTCTCCGCCCCGCCCTGCCCAGGTTCGCCCTGCGGAGCTCGCCTCGCCTCATTCAAAAGAAAATCAATTAAGTGCGCGCCGTCGATTGCAGAGAATAGCGAAATTCGGGAAAATTATCATTTGACAAGATTGCGCAACCGGCTGTGCTTAATGTGGACCACGTTAGGAATAATCAAGCGAGCTGAAAAAGAGTGTGAGAGGGGCTGCAGCTCATAATGTGTCTGAAAAAATTCACTTCTTTTGAAGGCAGACTTATCGCGTTGCTTAATTTAACGCTAGCCGCGGGAGGCTAGTACAGCTGCTGCTTGCTTTCGATAATCTCGTTATTGTGAAATTTATGTTCAATTTAACGGCGTAAGTGCCAACCTCATAGTCCGCACTTGCCACGTGGCTGTGATTTGAGATGATCGCCAAGGGTTTTGCAGCCGACTTGTTTTAAATTCTGATGTCAAATTGCGAAGAAATGCTCGGATCTGTACTACCGGAAAAATTCTTTGTTTAAAATAGAGTTAAAAGAGATCATGCATTAGAAGTAGGTTCCTTTAATAAAATGAAAAGTTTTATTTATTTTTACATGTGTATTTTTTTTGTGTGTCGGAACCTACATTTGTGCGCGCAGGCAGAAAAGATATTTCTCTCTATGGAATTCAAATCTCTTTGAAAATACACGTGCCACGGAAAAAAATTACGTTCGATACAGTACGTTGGGGGTTTTATAAGGTATAAAACATTCAAGCCAGCATGTGGGTAAAAAATTACAATCGCAATCCTCCTAACATGTATGCGTTGCATGCAGAGTCAAGGAGAAGTCAAAAATTCAGGTATTCAAAATGAATTAGTGAGCTTTGGATCGTGCAATATATAGGTATGAAATGGCCTTTTTTTTAAACAAAAAGTGTACAAACGACCTGACGGTAACAGAAATTCGTTTATCGTTTTCTGGTCAGATTGCCCTCTGCTGGTATGCGGAAAACGGCGGTATAAATCCGTAGTTGAATGATGGTCAGTGTGCAGAACAATAATTTAAAAGTGGTGTAATATTGCATTTGGGCAAGAGTCATTATTATTATTTTTCGCTCACCGAAGTGAAGTGCCCGAAATTGACAGCTTCAATCTTGGAATTTTACGTCAGTTGAATCGGGTTATTTCGTAAAAGGTCATACAACGAACTGTATGGTGAGCTCTGGTTGTTGCAATTAACTGTCATATTCTCTTCGATGTAGAGATGAACTCCCTTCTAGATATTTAACGAAAAAAGAATATGTGTCGTTTTCACATGCAAAGAAGACTGAAACATATTCCGAATGAAATGCAGAGCTTCACTGTATTTTCCAACGATTAGAGGAATAATCGTTTCGTATTGTGCAGATACATTTTTCCTAGATTGGCTCCAAATAAATTTTTAAAAAAACTTACGAATTCTATGCATACATCCAAATCATCTTGTAGCATTCAATGCAAATTTTACGGGCAAAAAAAATGTTTAATTCACATTTTACTTCATATATAAATATTATCACCCATTGCTCTCTTCCCTGAATATGGTTGGTCATTATTATCACCAATATAGTTGACGGTCATTTCATTTCCCCTATTCCACTCTAAAACTGTTCCGTTACAAGTAATTACCATCCCCTATTACCTTGACGTTTCTACGATTTGCCCGGCCCGACCTAAACACTTCCGGCCCACCCAATTTTCGGCCCACACCGCCCAAATACCCTTTCTGAATGATCCCCACTACCACCCCTTTACGTCCCTATTCCTGTCTCCCTTGCACTATCTTCCTCCCTCCTTCCCGTCATCGCC
>BOPP01000062.1:1311720-1326195 GCA_017312745.1 Gryllus bimaculatus
GCGATTTGTCGGGACGATGTCGGGAGCTATGTCACGGGGAGCGATGCGAAGAAGCGATTCGAGAACGAGTCGAGAGCAGTGTCGACGATCGGAGCGGACTGTGTCGGAGCTATGTCGGAGCCGATTCGGAAGCACTTGCGGGGCGATGTCGGAGCGATGTCGGGACGATGTCGGGAGCCGGATGTCGGACATGTCGGGACGTGAGTCGGAGCGATGTCGGAAGCGATGTCGAGCGATGTCAGGGAAGCCGAGTCGGGGCCCGATGTCGGGAGCGATTCGGGAGCGATTCCGGAGCGATTCGGGAAGCGATCGGGAGCATGGTCGGAGCATGTCACGGGAGCGATGTCGGGAGCGATTCGGGAGCGATTCGGGAGCGATGTGCCGGAGATTTCGGGACGATGTCGGGAGTGATGTGGACGCCGATGTCGACATTCGGAGCGATTTCGGAGCATGTCGGGGAGCGATGTCGCGAGCACGTGTCGCCGAGCGATTGCGAGCGATGTCGCGAGCGATGTCGGACATGTCGCGACGATTCGCGACGATGTCGCGACGATTTCGCGACGAATGTCAGCGACGATGTCGGACGACTTCCGGAGCCGATGCCCGAAGCATTCGGAGCCGAGTCGGGAGCCGATTTCGGGAGCGACTGCAAAGCAATTTGTGCTCTGCACCATTATGAATGCAGTAACGCAACACGAAAAATGGTGTTAGTGGCAGCAGCAAAATGATGTGGTAGTTGAAGAGCAAGTGGAAGTGGTAAAAGCGTCTGAGAATCCTAGGGCGGCTTCGGTGGCAACGGTGGTGAATTGAATGGAGTCCGAGGGGGCAGAGTTGGTGGTTGGCGGGAACCGGTCGCCACAATAGCCGGCAAGAACCTGTGAGCCCCGGTGTCAAGTATCATCCTTCTGCTCCGATAAACGCGCAGAGCTAGGGGTGCGGGGTCGAGACCTGCAACTGGGGATCCTGCAGCGCTTTGGAGAACAGATCTAATCCCAGTCTAGTATATATAGCGCAGCAGAGCTGCTTCAAAAGTTTCTGAGAGTATTGGATACCGTTTGAAAAGGAAAATCGGAATCTAAGGCTGGTATTTGTAAGATCAGCATTTGTGTGTTTTTGATTAGAAAAAGTGTACTTAAACAAGATCATAAATTGGATATAAATACTACATTTTTTTAATACGTTTCTACAATTCGTTATCTTTAGTACTTTTTATTCAATTAATTTTATTTTTCTGCTATTGAATAACATATTTGTTTTCATTTTTAATCTGTATACCTTCTAAAGAAAGATTTATTATCGTCAAAATATGTTTAACGTATCTTATTAATATATTTCTATATTGTGGATGATTATTAATGTATTGAATGTCAGGAATGTGTCAGGAATTTCGCAAAATTCAGCAAATTGAAACAATTTTTCATTTGAATAAAATAAAACCGATCAAAAATATGTTTTTCTGCCATTTAATGGCATAATCTGGTGATATTATGAACGTATAACATTGCGGTGTATTACCGATTTAAGTTCGTGAGTAATCGTTGAAATTATTAATAACTGAAAAATAAATGTAATCAGGCGAAATTTTGTAATTGAAATTGAGTACGAAAGACGTAAAGAAAGACCATTCGCAGTCTTTAAGAAGCCGATCAGCAGAGGACAAAAAAAGTAGAGACGTAATGTGCTGCTAGCCCAACTGAGGACACAGGATCACCTGCTAACCTGTTTCCTCCACAGTCCCTCAGAAATAAAACCCATTGTGTTAATCCTCTCCAAGGTTTTTGCCTCAGTGTTAGACATAATACTACATTTACTTTTTTTTATCCACCGATCTGAATAGAACTTTTTTATTCGTATCAAACGCAGATCTGCATTTAATGCTCTGAGAGAAAACAACCTACAAGGAATTCTCAGACAAAACGCAACATCCCATTGAAGTGATTGGATGCTTCCAGCAGCTTTCGTCTCGGCCGCTCTCACAGATGCGGTGGAATGCCATTCAGCAGCCGGGCCTCTCAGGATGAATGCAAGGGGTCACACTGCCACGATTAGAGCCATTTCTAGTCGTTTAAGAGGTGGGAGTTAGATCATTCAGTATAAGTAGGTTAAGTGGAGGTTGTGAGTCGGCCGTGGAGCGATGAAGTTCACCCTATGGCATCTCGTTGGGCCAAGCTGGACAGGAGCTGAGCGCGAAAGAACGACGCGGCCGTCTTTGCGAAAAAAGGAAACAATACGGAGACGGAAAAAAAGGAAGACGAGTAGATGGAGTTTCAAGGAAAGAAGAGAAAATAAAGACGGCCTCGAGGTAGAATGATACAAAACGACACAAAAGCTGCTGAAGTGAATCTTGAAGGGCAAGATGCAAGGAGAAGAGTCATCTTTCTTTGAGAGAAAGATGTCTTCTGATGTCACGATCCCGATTGCGTTAGCATTACGTAGTTTTGTAGAATAGTTTTGTTTTTCGTGAACAATGTTCAAACTGTATGTATGAAACCTACCATTTCAAGACGGTAAAACAGTGTCGATATTTCAATTTCGCAGTAAGTTGTCATTTCACCGCTAGAGTTACAGCTCTAAATTTTAGATTACTATATTTGCATTGCACCTAAAAATAAATTGTTTTTGTGCATTAGAAACTAAAACGCAAAACGAATTTTATCAATTTACCTTGTAATAATGTTGATGACAGAAGCTGGTGTTGTCTAATTATGAAATTAGAGCCAGATGTTAAGTAACTTGCCCATTAATTTTCCGGGTTTTTTATTTGAAATAATATCAGCAACTGACGGAGAAAAAATATATTTTTGGCGAAGGGAATTTAGTCAATACTTCAGGTACTCTCCGATTTTTAATTACTATTAGAAGTTCAGTATAAATATTATAAATCATATATTCATCAGTTAGAAATTCCAAAAAAATCATGCGATGGAACAACTGGAAATCGTGTACTAGCAGAATTTTCTGGTCCTATAAAAGATCATCGAACTTCGAAAAAAAGCAGTGAAAACAACATTACGTGATAGTGAAAAGACTTCATTTGTTACAAAGATAATGTTAACCATATTTAACGGTGAACTGGACACAATTTATTTCACATAGATGGATATAAACGTGTACCCTAAAGTAAGAACATAATAATATATATGCATGTAAAGTAAGAATGTAATAATATGTATTCATGCATTTATAATCAACGCATTTATTAATATAATTTATAAATAATTAAGGTTTTAATAAATGAATAAATTATTTCATACGTACACACTCCCAGCTCTCCTCGTGTGACGTCAGGTGAAAGCAGGAGAATTATTTTGGATAAGCGATAAAGAAGATACGAAATGACTGACGATATGGCAAAGAGGCCGGGAAAACTGAACAACCACCCAACAACGATGGATCGACGGTGATTTGAGTCACCGGCTTCAGCGGTGAAAGGCGAACAGACGGACCAGAACATCACGTGTCGCCCCGGTGGTTCAGCGCAAACCCAATCCACTCCCACGCCCCCTCCTGCGGCGTCAAGTGAAAATGAGAGAACGATTTTAGTGGTAAGTGATTAAGGGTGTACGAAATAAATGACGATAGAGCAATGATAGAATGAGAAACCGGAAAAACTGAACAACCCGGAGAAAACCAGCGAACAACTACGGAATGAGCGAGATTCCAACGGTGGAAGGCGGGTAGTCTGACCACAACATCACAGGTCGCCAAAGTGATTCAGCGCAGTCCGAAATGAAACTCCCACGCTCCCCTCCTGCGTCGTCAGGTGAAAATGAGAGAATGATTTAAGTGGATAAGCAATTAAGAAGATACGAAATAACAGACGATATAGCAATGAAGAGACCGGAAAAACTGAACAACCCGGAGCAAACCAGCGAACAACTACGGAATGAGCGAGATTCCAACGGTGGAAGGCGGGTAGACTAACCACAACATCACGTGTCGCCCCAGTGGTCCAGCGAAGACCGAAACAAACTCCCACGCTCCCCGTCCCCCGCGCGGGGTCGGATAGGAGGAACCGGTTGCAGGCGTCCGTCAGCGGAGCGCCCCTCGCGGATATGCGTGACCGCGTGCGTCTCAGGCGCGTTACGCAACGCATCGAATTAATTTACGTCCGCCTCGCTCCGGAACGAGAAAACTATTTAGCTACACGTCCGATCCCTGAAACAATATTTATGAAGTGGGAAATGCCTTCTTGGGTTTCTCAGAAGGGAGGAACGTTTTGAACGTCACATTCTGGTGGTGTGAACGAACAGTGAATGCAATACCGACAATGTGTGGTTTGCGTCATGTTTAAGGGTTCCAAGTATAGGTTTTTTGTTTTGTATTTCATCCGTATGGAGGGAACGGGGTACGAAATGAAGCGTTAGAGAGCATCCACTGATATTTGTCACTTCATGTTCCGTGGAAAATCCAATGGGATACCTCGGTTTACACTAAAATGTTGCATATTTCACAACGCACGAGTGAATCATCATTATCTTGAACTGTCTGTTTTTTAATAGACTTTGAATATTACAATGCAGTCCCTCTTCTTAATAAAAGGCAATAATGTCTATTTCGACCGAAGTGTCGAACACCATTATTTACACAAAATTACATTAAATTCTTGGTTTAATAATGTTAAAATGAATCTTTGTGAACGTAAAAGTCTGCCCATCTTTATTCAATATTAAGGTAACTATGTTTTTATTTCGCTACTGATCTCCATGTAGCGGCAACTGCTGGTACAGATCTCATTACTATGTGTTGAAATTTCTTTTAAGTGAATAAAGATCATTGTTCGATTTCAGATGAATAGATCTGCTTTCGTAGCGCGCGAGATTTCGACATCATAGGAGAATAAAGAAGTGTGTTTCATGACATCATTGGCTTTCACAAGTAAGGCTTAAAAGTAATTGAAGTCACGTTCCAACGATTTTTATTAGCATTCCGGGCAAAAAAGATTATAATTAGTTGTTTTGTAATTAAGAATGAATTTATTTCAAGTTCTTTTCGATAGTGTTTATGTAAAATCTACAATCTGGATTACATTCAGCGTTGTGTCATTAACTGTTTTTTATGATTTGTAATACAAAACGATGTTTTTATTGAGAGACAGATTGTTTGATTAGTTAATTCAAAAGAGTCCCACATCGAATGTATTACGAAAATTAAAAATATTTCACCAATGAGCGCTAGATAGGTAATTATGTTCACTTTTTGCATCACTGTTTGGCATTCCTGACATTGAGCTACTCTGCGGTTTTACACCAAAATGGATGACTCGTTCGACAGCTGCCACAAAGCTTTTATCGGAACATTCAGTTCATCGAACTGTGCTTTGAATCCGCATTCTCGACTAATGCGCAAATAATTACAGCATTTTCATCTTGTAAAATTATTTCTAATTTTGACTGACCAAACAAGACTCGCAAAACAAAATTACCACGTCAATTAATGCTTTATTTCAATAAATCAAATTATTTTAATAGAAATGAATATCTCAATAAATGAATTCCTAAATGAAGAGCAAAATGTATGTACAGAGAAGTGACCTCTGGTTGCAGCCAGGAGAAGCATATTAAATCGTCGTGTATATAATAACATGAATAGGATGAATTTAACGTGGGCATATTTATAAAAGCCAAGATTCCAATCAGTAATGCAATTCCAGGAATGCATTATAAGATCTTTAGGAAGTGAAATGCATGGAACTTAAATTACGTCATCCTGAAATACAAAATCTACCAATGAGAACATTAATATTTACCACGACATTCGTTTTTGTACCGTGTTATACGAGCAGAGCAACAAAATTTCAACATCAAATCTAAATATTGCGCGTGTTATTTCGGAGCCGTCCAGAACAGCCATTTCCCTTCTTAGACCACTAAGCCCAACTCACACAGCTCCTCGTCGAGGTTGTGCACCTGATGTTACCCAAATCCCTAGCGCGGTCATGTACCTGGTGCTAATGCCGCTGCTTTCGACGCTTCGTAACGGCCAGATGCCCAAACGACGGAGCGCAAAAAGCCTCGCGCCTCGGAGGGCCCGAGCGAGGGAGGGGCTCGGAAATCGGGGGGAAACTGGGGCAGAGAGAGGCACATGAGATGATGGCAGGAGTTGCAGAAAGTTGCAAGCCGATGATGGCGGGGCCCTGACGGGATGGGAGGAGAATGTGGGATGGATGAAGCGACCTCGGCGAGCGCGCGACGGTTGCGGAGTCCAGAGTAGACGGAACCCAGATCGGCTGGGGGTGCATGGCAGACGTAGAACTGGACCCTTGGGTTCGCGAGCAGGGACGGCGTGGCGGGGAGCCGGAACGTCTCGAATTAACGCGGCGCCGAGACGGGCAGAGTGGGACGGAGGACCACGCGTCGCGCATGTGCCGGCGCGGGAGGAAGCGGCGGCGGGAAGGGAGCGGGAGGGACGGCGGGGGGAGGTGAGGATGGGCGGTTAGCATAGAGCGGGCGGGGGGCAAGCGGGGCGGCGGAGGGCGAATCATGTGGGCGAGGGCGCCGGTGCGGAGGCACGGGCGCTGGGGCGCGGCGCGGGGCGGGCCGGGGGCGGCGCGGCGCGGGCCGGCGGCGCGGGCGGGCGCAGGCGGGCCGGGCAAGGCAGGTGCGCGGGGCGGGGCAAGCGCGTCGCGGGGCTAGAGCCGGCAAAGGCGGCGCTGGCGGGGCGCGGGGGCGGGGCCAGGCCGGCGGCTGCGCGGGGCGGCGCGGGGGCTGCCCCGGGGACGCGGCCGGGGCGGGCGCGGGGTGGGCACGGAGCGGACTCGTGGACAGTGCGGGGGCGGAGGCGCAGCGGAGTCCGTGGGCGGAGGCCAATCGCTCCCGTGAGACCCCTTCAGAGGCGCCGGCGAACACGAAAACTCGGCTCTACACCTCGTCCTACAAGGCGCGCGTCCCACTGCGCACGCCGGCTTACCTTGATCCCACCCGGCGCGCGGATTCCGCCGCAGAAAGGCGCCTGCGTTCGCCCAACTCTCTCGGCGATTGTCGGCGCTTTTTCTAGGACCATAACCCTAACCGTCTCCGTGACCAACAGCAGGTAAAGAGTTAGCTTTCCAGACAAACACTACGCGATGAATAAAGATGTATGTTTATATATGGAACATTAGTTTTTGTACCTTGCTACATTTACTAGGTAAATACATGAATGTATTGCGTGGATTTTGAATGCACCACTGTAACTATGAGTGGTTGCCTGTGCAGCCGTGGTAATATACGTAAGCCAGACCTGACTGTTACCCTAATGAACAATAAAAATTCTTCAAGTACTCTATTTGATTCCTCGCTATATGTCTCTGAGATACAATGAAAATTAATCCTCCAAAATGCCGGTTTATAATTATAATTTGAAATTGTGGCTCATTGCCAAATAGTATACAAAATATCTTTAATATCCTGCAAAAAAATTTAGATCTAATATCTCATATTATCTCATTTCATTTTATGTGTACAGTAAGATAAATGTGCATTGAGCAACTTTCAGTACATTTTCCGAAGGATATTGTAAAACTAAGTGAACTAAAACTTGGCAATAAGAAATTATGAATAATATGGTACATGAATAACTATTTACTGCTACTTACAACGTAATCGTAACATCAAACTCTTCAGCTCCATTTCTGTAGGACTTTGGTTCACTCAAAAAATCTACTTTAGCTGCTTGACACACACAAACTTATTTAGTGAGCGAACGCTGGGAGAATGCTAACCTGGACTTAAAGCACGCCTTACTCGGATCTCATTTCGGTCTCAGATGCTGCAAATCCCCGGAGGGGTCCGTTGCGGGTGCGACCACCAAATGGCCAGCGGAGGGAAACGCCAGCGAGGAGACGATGAACGCATGGAGGGAAAAAAAACCGGCAAGGAAAATGAACAAATCCGACCGCAAGATAAGAAGGGGATGGCAGTGGAAAACGCAATGGAGAAATGGGAGTGACCAATGTTACGTCGTCAGCGTCGGGGGTAGTGTGGATGACAGAGACTGCAGAAATGAACCCCTTATGGTAGCTATAAGAATACACGATATGATGACAGCTCGGAAAAGGGTAATGAAAAAGTGCGGGTGTTTCACTTCGGAAGAGTCGAGAGATGGGAGTCAGTTGGAAAGGGTCGAGAGAGAAATGCAAGACATTGGTGTGGTGAGGGAAATATAGAGGAAGGAGGCAAGTGGACACAAATCATTACGTATGTGATGATTTGGTGGTGGGTAACAGAGTAGCATGAGGACTTATGAGGCAAGAATGACCTGGGCATTAGGGAATGGACAGTAAAGTAGTAACAGTAGTATTAGTTGGTGTGGGGTATGATTTGTATGTTAATGTCAAGGGCGAGTTTGACAGAGGACATTAATGGTGAGGAAACGTTAAGACATAACATGAAAAAAGTAGGTGGTTATCATTACGTGAGTATTTAAGAAGTGAAAATAACTTTAGAGCACCTGTGGCGATAACGACGACGGAACAAGAGAGTTGTTAATAGCACGGGAACGTAAGAGGTCATACTGAGTGAGGACGTAAGATGTGACTATGACGTCGGGAATAGAATAGTTACATCGGCGTGTGGTCCAGAGAAGTGATAATTCTGTTTGAATGATTGATTGATTTGTGATTCCAGGCGCGTCAACAGCTAAAGTCATTAGTTCCTTAAGTGTAGTGCATTCTTTTTTCTAGGGAGGTGGCGGTGACCTCCACCCCGCTCAATGGTGAAATCCTACATCAACCTACTGTCGGCTAGCGGTGTTTCCCTCTCCAGGTATCTCCCACCAGCGGGGCATCGCCTTAACCGGGACAAGCTCGAAGCTGCCGACAGGTATCCCGGCTTGTGGTAGTGTAGTACATGTAAGTGTGTACGTGTGTGTAAGGGGTGAGGGTATGACAAGGAAGGGGAAGGAAAGATCGCGCGCGGTCCGTGGCCCGTTTGTTAGGGCACTACTCCCGCATTAACCTGGTATTGATCGAAGAAACGAAGGAAAACGATCAATCATAGCAGCTTGCGGTAGAATTGTGCTCCAGACAGCCACTCACTTCGACCTATTTAGCTAGTAGAAAATCCTAAAACAGTCAGGCCTCGAACCTAGGACGTCCCGGTCGGAGGAACTGCAACGCGATGTGGACAAACGTGGTGAAAATTACGCCAGACGAACGTGCGTGGTGATGGTAACGCGAGAGAACGGGCCGGGAAAATTGCATGAAGAAAATAATAAACAAGCTGCATAACGTTGTACAGTAGAGTCTGTATAATTGGAAACTCGATTGTTCGAATTTTCCGAGATAAAACCCATTTACGAAAAAAAAATTAAAATAAATAAATAAAAATAAATAAATTTATTCCAGATAAATGTGAGTCTCAACGAGGGTCTCGCTGCGCTACGCCTTGAGGTGAGTAGAACAACAACCTGAAGCAACTTCAGCTGATATTCAGACGATGGCGTAAAGCCGTAATACGTGATATACGCACGTAAAAGAAACAATGTACTTAAACAACAAATATTACAATTACTTTAAGATGTAACTTAACTTATCTTCAGCCGCTAATGTAAAAATATTACGCAAGCACGTTTTTTTATTGAAGTACACATGCCGACTTTGAAATTTAAAAGTTGTGTTTATATTTTTAGTTTAATAAAGTAATCATTTTCGAGAATTCGAGTTTACATTTATTCGAGCTACGCCCGGTGGCTACGCTCATATCACCGCCACTCTACAGTATAAGTAGTCAGAGAGGCGTGGGTGCTGAGAGTCACGAAGAGTCGCGAGCAGCGAGGCTGTCGCGCTGGAAGCTGGAGCGCCGCGACGGCACTCTAGCGGCGACGGCGGCGGCGGCGAAAGCACAGGACGCCCCTGCCGCTGCAATCCCGTCTCCTCGTCCTTCCGCGCGCTAGCGCTATCCCAGCGCGAACCGCGAGCCGCTCGTAACTAGCCGGATAACGCCGGCGTTTCACGCCATGCAAGTCATTCATTCTGCTTAGCGGAGGAAACACCCGAAAGCAACTACGCGAGAAAATTTCCTCTCGCTTCTATTAACGCCTCGAGTAAAAAAAAAAGAGACGAAAAAAAAAAAAAAATAAGAACGGACCACGAAAAACCCTCTCCCTGGGCAGCTTTGTAATGAACTTTATATCGAGACAAAACAGCGTACGTTTGTTCTTTCACATTCGCGCAAAGCAACTTACTCCCCCACAAGCCCAATTAATACCAAAGATTGTAAAAAAAAAAAAAATAAAGGATGGAGTGAAACATTTTATTACGATTGTATAATAACGATGTGTAAAAATAAAAAAAAAATAACTCTGATGAAAAAAAGCTCACGAATTTACCCTACTTCGCGCAATAGGCGGCCGACGTGGAGTCGTAGGAATTTTGATGATTCAAGAAAGAGGAGCTGTAGACTGGGGGTTCGAGTCCCGTGTAAAGGTTTGGACGTCTTTACCATGTTGATGTAGCATGGTTGGCTTAATCGAACAACCACGTATCCCGTATTAACATCGCATCCTTAATCATTCATCTAATATCGTCGTTTACCCAATATGATTACAGTACTATCCTTCATAGTGCGGAAGGTAAAGGAAAAACCACTACTATGAGTGGCTGCCTAAGAAAGGTTAACACTCACTCCCTAAACTACTAACCTCGTCAATATTCAGAAATAAGTAAGTCATTCGTTACAATCATATAACGTCAGAAAAAAAACTATGACCGAACTGAATATTAAATTGCAATTGCAGAACTATAATAACGCAAACAACTCAGAAGAGACAAGCAAACATTAATCACACCAGCTGATACAGGTAGACGTGCAGATACATAGATAGATCATCAGAGAGTGTGAATTCCAGTAGCCGCGAAATACGACATGGTGGGTTGCATATGAATGAGCAAGAAGCCGAAGGACACGTACCTAGCTAGCTCTCCGGATTTTATGGTTCTACGCAGGCCCCACTTACGATTCAGAAATGCGGGCGTAGATGGTTGCCCAGCCCACCGTGCGGCACAGCCAGTTCTTGTATGTGAAGCTGCTAGTAAACAACTCCAGAAAGCCAAAACGACGCGGAGTGTAATAATACATTTCATGCGAGAAAATTAGAAAGCTTCGTCCTCTGATGAAGTATAACATACACTCATTCGGTATGCATACAGTCTTTGCTTAAATTTACTGAAGTTTAAAAGCAACGAAATTACTTAATGATTTTGCCTTATATTCTCATATGCAATAGCTCTAATTATTGAAGATTTGGCAGTGTATTTTATTTTTGTATGGCGGATCACTTTTTAATCAGATATATTATTAAAAGTTCCCGGAAAATAATTAATAATTCTGGTATTTCATATATAAATTCTGTTGAATCTCGCAACGACAATGCTCCATCAATGACGAAATAATGAGGATTATTTTAACATGCTCTAGTGAATTTTTTATAGAAATATTCATTCGTAACCCTGATTTATGTTAAGTTACACGTTTCTTCATCATTTTTTTAAATTTTAATTCACTATTCTTTGCCCAACGTATGCAAGTTCTACGTATATTGCTTTGCGTAAACCACAACATATTTACGTGAAAATATAATCGTCATGGCACCATATTCAATAATATAATCTACAATAATCGATTTTTACCAAACTGCACTTAGCACTAGTATTTATAGTCAGCTTTAACTTTGAATGGCAAGTTCATATCCCAAGAAAAGTTCCGAACACCAAACCATTAACGTAATATTACGTACATTTGAAAATCACTATCTGCCTGTTTAGTATTAGGTAGTTGGAGAAATGCTTCTACAACGTGCCAATTTGTAATCAAGACTCACGAAGAAGAGAAACCCCAATTCAAGCATTGAATCAATATGATTAAAATATGTATTCCTCAATACATGAAACATATTTCATAAAATTGTAGGTTCCACAGTAACATCACACAAGAGGTGTGACTCTTCAATATTTCATTGCACGACAAAATTGGAACATAAGCACGCCATGATTTTCACATGCTTCAAGCCTCAGTCAATACTCCAAATTTGAAACCTCTTTATCAAGTAGAAAAATATTATAAGTTAAAATTATGCAGAACGTGAAAAGCTCCAGGCAAAATTATAGTAACAAAATTATACGGTGGACGCACGAAATTACTCCATCGTCAATTAATTAAATTGGAAGAAATATGTAGTACTTCTACTCACGAGATCAAAATAAAACGAGAAAGGAAACTCTGTAAAAAGCAATAAGGTAAGACATTTTCCATTTAAAATTAATTAATATATTTATTTATTAAAGATTTCGTATCGTCTGTAGCGTTATGAAGTTACGATTACATGATGGAACCGAAGTGAACATACTAAACTGAATAGTTGAACCTTTTATCTTTCATTACGTCGCGAACGTGGTTGAAGAAAAATTATTTTCACTGGCGTGTATTTTGTGAACGTTTTGGTAAAAGAAACATTTCATGAGCCGGCCTGGATAACCGAGTTCACTAAGGCTAAAGGGTTGTGGCTTGAAGGGTCGCCGGTTCGAATCCCGCACCACGCATGGATGACTGTGTGTGTGGGTGTGCGCGTTCCGATACCACTACCCTAAAGTTATAAAATTAATCTTAAATTACGGTGATCGCTATTTGGCCGTATTTAGCAGTTGTAAAGCGATGTTAAACGAGTTAAAAAATCGTGAGAAGTAACGGGAAGTTTCAGGACCATTCATCCAAAGTGTTCATATGACTCGAATAAGTAAGACATTGAAATTACACCCGTAGATCGCTTTCATAGAAACACAAATTGAAACACTATGGCAACATTCTACAATCAGTAGAAACTGACATGATGACACAGTGAATGGTCTCCATGTCCTGTTCCTCGCACCGCTGAAAACTGGTCTGCGTCACTTAACCGTGCATACATTCTTGAAACGAATATTTGACGAATTCCATTATATTTCCAGTATGAGGCAGATGAATGAATTAATGAAGAGAGAAAAAGAAAGAGTATCAACAATATATGCCGCGTGCCAATTCTAACCGCAATTTCCATTTGCAGTAAACGGGATTTGAACCCCAGTTCTAGAGATAGAAGTTACATGTCATATGCACATCGACACTACGACATTTGGTACAAATTCTACGATAGAAACTGGGCGGTACTCAAATAGGTATGTAAGTTATGCCCTTTTTTCCCTCTACGATTTAGTGAAACAGGTACGATCCTACGATGATAAACTAGGTCTAGTACATTCGAGACAAAGTTACGTGTCCCCACTCCATTCGCTACGTCAAATTAGACTTCTCGCTTTATAAATATACGATGGTCGTTAAATACTTTTTGAGAGAAAATGGGACGCGACTAGCTGTGAAGATGCGTTTAGTTGGAATACTGAATGTTGTAATGATTGAATAACAATAAAATAGAGAACGATTTAGAGGTGTAGAACGAGACAGAATCTCTGCGAAACAAGCCGCAAAAGTACTCTTTCTTGTAATTCTATAATAAGTTTCCGGGATTCAAACATCGATTGCGGGAAATCGGAAATCGGCAGGTTATTCGATGCGTCGTTACGGCATTGGCGCCGCTGACCGAAAAGTAAGTCTAGTACACAAATACAGAACAATCACGAGAAACATGTATTGCATGCTTAATCATTCTGACAGTGCAATTTTGAGACGCGGAGAAAACTAGAGAAAACCAGCAAATCATGTCTCAAACCCACTCTGACAATTAACTTCACATTGAACGTCCGGGATTTGAACCTCGGTACAGAAAGACGCAAAAACTGGAGTGCTTCTTGCTTCGACACTGCTGCGTGAATTCTGCGGAATTCACCGGGACCTTACACAAATACACTTCGTGCACACAAAAATGCGAATGTATTAATAAAACTGACAGAAAGGATTTTGAGATGCGCAGAAAACTACAGGATATCTGTAACCCATTTTGACCAATACGTTCACTTTCAGCGTCCGGAATTCGAACATCAGTACAGAAAGAAGGAAAACGTGAGCGCCGCTTGGTTTGACACTACGGCGTGAATCCGACTGGCCCTTACACAAACACACCTCTCTTCCACAAAACCCTAGCACAATAAACGCGTGGAGTGATAAAGATAAATGGTATCACAATAAACGCGTGGAGTGATAAAGTTAAATCCTAGCACAACGCGTGGAGTGATGAAGTTAAATCCTAGCACAACGCGTGGAGTGATGAAGTTAAATCCTAGCATACCACGTGGAGTGATAAAGTTAAATCCTATCACAATAAACGCGTGGAGTGATAAAGTTAAATCCCAGCACAACGCGTGGAGTGATAAAGTTAAATTATATCACAATAAACGCGTGGAGTGATGAAGTTAAATCCTAGCACAACGCATGGAGGGATAGTTAAATCGTAGCACAACGCGTGGAGTGATAAAGTTAAATCCTAGCACAATAAACGCGTGGAGTGATAAAGGCACAGCGCACTGAAAGCGCGGCTTACCTGGCGGGCAGACGCACTCCGTGATGT
>BOPP01000062.1:1355179-1371342 GCA_017312745.1 Gryllus bimaculatus
CAGGCCCACCGCCCCGCCCCCCCCTTTCCTCAGTGCTTTACAATCTTGAAACGAAGGCGGACGCGAATGTGGCGCGACGTGCCTATTAAAAGGCGTGCGTCGCCCAGCGACGCCAGAGCGAGCTGTGCCACAGAAGCGCGCGGCAGTCGGGACGGTGGTCGCGTTGGGCCGCGTGGGGGGCGCGGTGGATGCCGTAGGACGCGCGGGGGCGCTTGGGGCGCTTGGGCGTTGGAGGGGCGTTGAGGCGTTTGGGGGCGGTTGGGGGCGTTGGGGGGCGGTTGGGCGGTTGGGCGGTGGGGGGCGTGTGGGTCGTATGGGGGCGCAACTGGATGCGGCGGCGCCCGGCGGCCACGAAGAACTCGACCCACGTTCGTCCCGCAACACCGGCCCTTTCCAACACTTGCCTAAGTTTCCGCCACGCTTCGTGTCGTACACTGGAAGAGTGCTCAGGAATCATTGATGTCATTGTAGTGCCTCTGACCGCGGAGTCCTAGTTTGAGACCCGACAGTGGCCCAAATTTCGACATAAAGTCGTTGTTTGCAGGAGAATTCTATGCGCCGCTGCTCTGATCGAATTTTCGTGATATCTCTGATTAATACCAGCGTGATATGCCTAAGCAATACTCCTAAGAAACGGCTACGGATCCTCGGCTTTCTTTCCTTCCGCATCCGGTCATATTTCTCACCCATACTTACACCACACACTTACGAACCTACACTATCTACACGTACCGGCAGAAATTGACGGAACATTACTGGGAGGCTTGCCACGCTATGTGGAGAATACCGTGTTACTACAATGCACTTTACGGGACTAATGACCTAGCATTGGCGTGTACGACTGAATCACTATCAATCCCATATAAAAATATTCAAGTAGCACTGTTCGCCTCTGCACCCTTTAGCCTCTTTCCGCTTTTGCGCTTAATTTATTCTGCCCTTACCGTCCTTTCTTCCTGTGGAATTCGTTCCCTTTCGCCCGACGCCTTGCTATCCGCTCAACCCGCTTTGCCAAGGAGACACTTACACCCCTTCGCTTCCCGTCTCTCCATTATTCCTATCCCTTTAGCCTCAGCTCCTTCCATCTGCCCACTCCCTTCTTCTCTTCCTTTTTCTCATCCGCTTCCTCCTGCCTGCCTCCGTCTTTGTCTCCCTACCTCCCACTCTTACTTCCATACGCCTTCCTAACTCCATCCGTGTGGCTCTCTTGTCCTCGTCTCCTCCTGCTCGCTTTCTCCTGCCCCCCTCCTCCTGCCCCGCCTCCTCTCTGCCTCCGCTCCTCCTGCCCCGCTTCCTTCCTGCCCCGCTCCTCCTGCCCCGCTTTCTCCTTTGCCCCGTCTCCTGCCCCGCTCCTCCTTCCCCGGCTCCTCCTGCCCCGCTCCACCTGCCCCGTCTCCTCCTGCCCCGCTTCTCTCTCCCCGCTTCCGCCCCGCTTCTCCTGCCCCGCTCCTCCTGCCCCGCTCCTCTGCCCCGCTCCTCCTGCCCGCTCCTCCTGCCCTCGCTCTTTCCTGCCTCGCTCCCTCCTGCCCCGTCCTCCTTGCCCCGCTCCCTCCTAGCCCCGCTCCTCCTGCACCGCTCTTCCTGCCCCGCTCCTCCTGCCCCGCTTCCCTTGTCCCGTTCCACTTGCCTCTTCCCAGCTGCCGACTCCCTTCTTCCTCTGTCCTATCCCGCCCCTCCTGCCCTGCTCCCTCTTGCCATCGCCACCTCCCGGCTCGCTCCGACCGCCCCATATTTCCGCCCTGCTTCACCTGTCCCGCCCACTCCTCTTGGCCCGTGCTCTTGCACGCCTCCGTACTACCCCGCCCTTACTGCCAGCTCCATCTCTGTGTTTCTTTTTCCGCCTCCACCAATCCCGTGCCGCTCTTCTCCACTTCTTTTCGTTCCTAGGCTGGGCTTCGTTCTGATTAGCACCGTGTTCTCGCCTGCCCGCCCGCTCTCCGCCGCGCTTCGCCCTGCCCGGCTCCGCAACCGCTCGCGTTCGTCCGCCCTTCGGCTGCTGCCCAGGTCGGCGTGCTCTCACACCCTCTGCCTGGCGTCCACCGTAAATACACGCCCGCCGCAAAACAGTTCATCACGCTTTTCAACAAGTAATTAGTCGCACCTTGATTCTCGTAGTACCCAACGAATGGACGAGAGCGTGCCCTAAGCGGTGCGAGGGCGGTGTGAGGCGCATGCGGAGGACGAAGCGGTCGCCGGAGGTGGCAGGTCGACTGGGAATGTGTGGGAAGGATACCATTCTTCGTGCAGTATACATGCGTACGCTGTTGCGATAGTGACAGTAATATAATGCTTCACCGAC
Source organism: Gryllus bimaculatus (assembly GCA_017312745.1). Lineage (NCBI taxonomy): Eukaryota > Metazoa > Arthropoda > Insecta > Orthoptera > Gryllidae > Gryllus > Gryllus bimaculatus. Next base: position 1,357,479 of record BOPP01000062.1, read on the forward strand.
TCACGCCTCCTAGGGATTGTACGGGGAGATTTCACTGTTGGTGCTGTCTACGTTGAGCTTGTGAGGCTCTTTCTGCTTACTAAACATATTTATTACGTTTGATAAGAGTATGAAAGGCGTGAGCATTAGCTGACCTTGAAGAGCATTAGTATTAGTCGCTTAGTAAGAGACTATTTTTCGGTTGAATTATTTTTCCTCACAAATAATAAATCTTTATGTGAAAACAGAGCTTATTATTTTGACAAAAAACAACATATAACACTATCATTCCAAATATAAAGCTGTATATTTTGTGCGTTGTTGTAACATGTAGCATGAAATGCAATTATCTTCTTTGTAATACAGCACTATTTAATCTGCGCCAAAACAAACTCAGCAAAAACTCATATTTTAAGATAATTTAATAAATAGTATGAATACAGTTTCATAGAGATAATTATCCGTTCTACTTTTAAAACTAGATCAGCAAATCATTTTTAAAAACCTTTATTTAGTCATTAAAAGCACATTTATATAATGAGCTCCTTTAAATGTTTCACCAATACATGCAAGTAAGCAAAATTCGTTGACGTTGCTTACCGTGCAAGAAAATTACAAGAATAGTACTGCTGAAGACAGAGCTAAATGCACTTGGACGAAATTAAATGTTTGTCATGAAAGAGACAAACATAAGAAAAATTGATGATAATTAATGCACAGCATTGCAGAAAAAAAGAAATTACAGTGGATTCATTTTTAATGATCGTCAAATTTATTACACTCTACTCCTTAACAAAGGTTGTCTTCAGAATTTTGACATTTGATTCAGCATAAAAATATTTCAGCTTTTAAAAACAACGATTGTTAAAAAATAGAATTTCCACAGGTCCAAAGCTACTTAGCTCTTTTACTCTTCAATCAAGTTCTGTCTGTTAAAATAATTGAATTTGAGAACATGCAATTCGTTAAAATAAAAATAGAATTAAGAGAGGGAACCTCGAAGTAGGATACAAAAATATTGAAAAATCGAAATGAATGTGAGTATTCACATGAAAAACATAAAAACTAATAAGATAAAATAGAGTCAACAAAGAAAAAGCGATAATGAAAGGTTAAACTTGTATTGATCAAACAGAAGTGAACATTCTCCTGGTGAGCATACGTTGTGTATTCTGAAACTTCTTCACACCACGATGGAAAAAGTGCCTATATAGCATTTAATTTTGAACAGATAAGGGAAACCTCTCCAAAAGACGACTATGAAAGACACTGAATCCCATATATTGCATGAACATTGTACCCTTTTAACACACTACTCCTTCCCCGAAATCGACCAGCCTTTTAATTAATTAATTTCCTAATTTAGCCCTTTTAAGAGAAATTTTATGGAAAAATTGTAAAGAATACGCACCTCCAAATTTTCAATATAATATGAAAATTGAATGGTTGAAAAACCAGAACCGCTATAAGTGCATTCATAAATTCTGAGAAATCTGTTCAAGTCCATATCACTGTAGAGTCGCTCGTGCTTTTATCATCATTAAAACCACAGCAGTATAATGTTCATTAAAAACACAAAATTACATTGCCACTGAAAAATATCCTTAAATAAAGATTTCTCAAATTTATAAAAGGCTATTATGCTTTCTGGTTTTCATACATTCAATGATTGGAGCATCGTGTGATATACACTTGCTTTTCAGTTTAATCCCTCGAGTAATCGTGTTGTGCCACACCACCTGCCAAAAGCGGGGCGGATTCCTTGGAATGAGGTTAATTGATATTAGTGTTTCCGGGCGTGTCCAACGCTAAGATCATTAGTCCCGTAAGTTGAATCCATGCTTCTTTTCCGGGAGTGCGGAGAATTTCCCCGCTGAATGCAAGAGTTGCTCGACCTACTCGTCGACTTAGCCGGGAGTTTCCCAACCAGGTATCTCAAAGCTCCGCCCCAGCCGAGAGTTGTAAGCTCCGCATCGTCTTCCGCATGTGTGGTAGTGTGTGAAGGCAAATGAAATAAGAGTAAGATAGAACAAGCGAAGGGGAAGCATAGATCGTTCGCGAGTCCGTGACCCGTTTGTTAAAGTACTTACTCCGGCATTCATCTAGTATTGAAAATAAACCACGGAAACTACCAATCACAGCACCCGCCCTAAATTCCTCGTCCAAACCAGCGACCGCCCAAATTCCAACCCACCTATTAAGATATGTCAGTCTCGCCACCGTTGCGGACTCGAACTAGGCGATTATCCCAGCAAGAGTCGCTTGCATGACATTAAGTTCGGTGCCCTAAGGCTTACCTCTCCCAGTTCTAGGTTTTGACTTATACTAGTAAGTATAACGCTCCTCTAGCGTGAAAAGCGCGAGCATCGCGTCAGGACGAAGTGTACTCTGGCCGGCAACGCGCGTGGGACGCAGAAACCAGACCCGACGGCGAATACATTGCAAATTGCCCTCCCAACAAGTTGCCTAGTTTCGCCACGCTTCGTGTCGTTCACTGGAAGATATAGCTCAGGGAATCATCTGATGGCATTGTAGCGCCTCTGACCGGGAGGTTCTAGGTTCGAGTTCCGACAGAGGCAAGATTTTCGACACTAGCTTGTCAGCTAGATCGAATTCAGTCATTGTCTGGAGGAGACTTCTAGCGGCGGAATGCTCTGAGCAGAAGTTTTCCGTGTTTTTTTTAGTGGAATGTCTGAGCGGCACGCGAAGAAATGGGCCACGGAGCACGCGCGATCTTTCCTTCCTCATCCTTGTCATATCCTCATCACATATTTACACACACATATCGGGAGGAATTTGACGGAACACATATTGAGAGGCGGTGCCACGGTGATGGGAGATACCTGGTTGGGGAATCTCCGTTGGCCGACGGTAGGTCGGCGCCGGATCTCACCATCCAGCGAGGGTAGAAAACCGCCACGACTCTTCCCAGACTAACGTCCTTCGTAGTTGATGTGTACGAAATCACTATTCAATCCATAAACAACAATCGAGTAGCTCTGCTTGCCTCTGCACCACTTAACCTCGTTCCGCTTTTCTTAATTTTATTCTGCCCTCACTACCCTTCCTGAGAATTCCGTCTCCTTGCCATTCCACTAAGTCGCGCTTTCCCAGGAAAAGACGCCTTACGCGCCCTTCTCTTCCTTTCTCTCCATTATTTCCTATCCCTTTCGCTCCTTCCCAGTTGCCGACTCCCTTCTCCTTTGCTCAGTCCTAACTCGCTACCTCCTGCGTTGCTCCCCTACTCCTTACTGCTTCCCTACCTCTATCCCTTCTCTCTCTTGCCTCGCTCCCCTCCCCTAACTCATCTTGCGCCGCTCCTTCTGCCCCGCACCTTTTTAATCTGCTGTTTTCTTTTCTGCTCCATCAATCCCCACCCCGCTCTTCTCCGCTTCTTCTGCTCTTGCTCCGTTCCTTCTGCCCCGCTCCCCTTGATCCACTTCTTCTCCCCCGCTTCTCCTACCCCGCTGCTCTTGTCCCACTCTCTTTGCCCCTCTCCCATTGCTTGGGGCGGTCGGAGCGAGCCGGGAGGTGGCGATGGCAAGAGGGAGCAGGGCAGGAGGGGCGGGATAGGACAGAGGAAGAAGGGAGTCGGCAGCTGGGAAGAGGCAAGTGGAACGGGACAAGGGAAGCGGGGCAGGAGGAGCGGGGCAGGAAGAGCGGTGCAGGAGGAGCGGGGCTAGGAGGGAGCGGGGCAAGGAGGACGGGGCAGGAGGGAGCGAGGCAGGAAAGAGCGAGGGCAGGAGGAGCGGGCAGGAGGAGCGGGGCAGAGGAGCGGGGCAGGAGGAGCGGGGCAGGAGAAGCGGGGCGGAAGCGGGGAGAGAGAAGCGGGGCAGGAGGAGACGGGGCAGGTGGAGCGGGGCAGGAGGAGCCGGGGAAGGAGGAGCGGGGCAGGAGACGGGGCAAAGGAGAAAGCGGGGCAGGAGGAGCGGGGCAGGAAGGAAGCGGGGCAGGAGGAGCGGAGGCAGAGAGGAGGCGGGGCAGGAGGAGGGGGGCAGGAGAAAGCGAGCAGGAGGAGACGAGGACAAGAGAGCCACACGGATGGAGTTAGGAAGGCGTATGGAAGTAAGAGTGGGAGGTAGGGAGACAAAGACGGAGGCAGGCAGGAGGAAGCGGATGAGAAAAAGGAAGAGAAGAAGGGAGTGGGCAGATGGAAGGAGCTGAGGCTAAAGGGATAGGAATAATGGAGAGACGGGAAGCGAAGGGGTGTAAGTGTCTCCTTGGCAAAGCGGGTTGAGCGGATAGCAAGGCGTCGGGCGAAAGGGAACGAATTCCACAGGAAGAAAGGACGGTAAGGGCAGAATAAATTAAGCGCAAAAGCGGAAAGAGGCTAAAGGGTGCAGAGGCGAACAGTGCTACTTGAATATTTTTATATGGGATTGATAGTGATTCAGTCGTACACGCCAATGCTAGGTCATTAGTCCCGTAAAGTGCATTGTAGTAACACGGTATTCTCCACATAGCGTGGCAAGCCTCCCAGTAATGTTCCGTCAATTTCTGCCGGTACGTGTAGATAGTGTAGGTTCGTAAGTGTGTGGTGTAAGTATGGGTGAGAAATATGACCGGATGCGGAAGGAAAGAAAGCCGAGGATCCGTAGCCGTTTCTTAGGAGTATTGCTTAGGCATATCACGCTGGTATTAATCAGAGATATCACGAAAATTCGATCAGAGCAGCGGCGCATAGAATTCTCCTGCAAACAACGACTTTATGTCGAAATTTGGGCCACTGTCGGGTCTCAAACTAGGACTCCGCGGTCAGAGGCACTACAATGACATCAATGATTCCTGAGCACTCTTCCAGTGTACGACACGAAGCGTGGCGGAAACTTAGGCAAGTGTTGGAAAGGGCCGGTGTTGCGGGACGAACGTGGGTCGAGTTCTTCGTGGCCGCCGGGCGCCGCCGCATCCAGTTGCGCCCCCATACGACCCACACGCCCCCCACCGCCCAACCGCCCAACCGCCCCCCAACGCCCCCAACCGCCCCCAAACGCCTCAACGCCCCTCCAACGCCCAAGCGCCCCAAGCGCCCCCGCGCGTCCTACGGCATCCACCGCGCCCCCCACGCGGCCCAACGCGACCACCGTCCCGACTGCCGCGCGCTTCTGTGGCACAGCTCGCTCTGGCGTCGCTGGGCGACGCACGCCTTTTAATAGGCACGTCGCGCCACATTCGCGTCCGCCTTCGTTTCAAGATTGTAAAGCACTGAGGAAAGGGGGGGGCGGGGCGGTGGGCCTGTGGCTCAAGAGCTAAGCTCGTATGTCCTCTGCGGATATTAGCATTCACGACGTAAGTAGTTTGATAGGTGAGAGCAGATTGTATAATGTATGCTCTACGATGGCAATGAAAAGTAGTGTATTGGGTTGAGAAATTGAAAAGGAAAAAATGAACGTTTGTCAGATGGTGAATATATTGTGAACGAATAAGTTATCGTCTTACATTGCCAATTGTGATTTACTGACAAGGCAGCATCTGTCTGGAATTTATAGTTATTATAGAAAATTATTATCAGTGTTTTTCATATAATTGGTCTATAGGCAAAGAGCTTCACAGAGAAAGATGAATGAATGTTGTAAAATGAACGGCCTTTGAGATCTGCACGAAAAACGCGAAACATGCAGCGAATAATGTTGATGTGGTTCTGATATCTTCTGCTCCAGTGCAATATATATTCTTTTTTTTTTCTTTCTGGGGCTTTTCCAGTTCAACGGATGTCTATTTCGACTGATGCTGTGCACAGGGTACTCACTCTGTCTGCTATGGGGTAATAATATTAACCTATTTTACACTAGACACTTGGGGGGTTCCTCGGTTGTGGTCAGAAAACCTCAGAAGGCTTCCGGACAAAATACATACATGAAAGACAAGGGATACACACCATGACTCCTCAAACCGCCACCTTCCGTCGTAGGCGCTAGTCTTTTACACGCTCTAGCACCTCGACCATCCAGCTCGACTTCTTATGCCAATATCCTGAATATCTTAAGATATTGGCATGATGTTGAAACCTAAGGTTTCCTTAAAGCACGTATCAACGTTTCTTACAGACGCATACAATGAGGACGTTGTCAGCATCGGGCATTTTAATAAAAAGAGTAGTTGCGCGTTTCTAGTGTCAGAAATATGAAAACAACCGAAGCTTAAAAATAACATGACATCCTTTCCATATTTTGATAAGAAAAACTATATTGTGCGAATTGTACTAAATTCAATTTTGAGATTATGCCAAATAATTCAATAGGGTAGAGCATGATATCTTTCACTACAAAAATAGGTAAATTTATTTTCGGAACCTTATTTGAAACATTAACATCTCAAATGCAGTTCTATTTTTAAATATTATTCCAGCGTCTATGAATTTGGTTCGTTGGTCTGTTATTGTTGCTTTTCCATCAAAGATATTAACAAACCTCAACATAAATGTTATATTTTTCAAAATATGTTTAAAATACATGATTTGATACTAGAGTTATGGAATATAACTTCTATTTCATTCCAGCTCCACTTAGTTAAGTATATAACTTCTCCTAGATTAAAAATTCGGGAAATGGGTTCAAAGTACCTTGAGAGTTCAAACCTTCGCGACCCAACTGGGAACGCCGACTTTTCCGATCTCCAAAAAACGAGCAAGCAACACATAGCAAGATCGACGCAACACTGCCATTGGCCATTATTCCGGTGCGCAATTTCGTAGTCCAATACAGCAGCTGGTCGTAGGGCGGGCGCGTCGGCGTGGCCGGGTGAAACGTCATTTGGAGCGGGGCGAGGCCGTCACGCTCGCTGCGCGCGAGGAGAGCGGTTCGAATCCCGCGGAGGTCCGACCGCAAGCAAGCGGGGGGGGGCGGCAGTGGGGCCTAACGTGCGCAAAAGCGACGGGGCGAGACAAAGAGAGTAAATGAACGCTAAAAAATTGAAAGCAATTCTAGCCCTGAGAGGGTGGGAACTTTTTTAAGAATGAGTGAGGAAACGGATAATAATAATAATAACAAATGAATACATATTTAATCATAGTATAATAATAATAAAATACATAATATAAATAATAATAATAATGATATTATAATAATGATGATGACAATAATAATATAATAATAATAATAATATCATAATAAAATTAATAATATAAATAATAATAATGATATTAATAATAATGATGACAATAATAATAATATAATAATAATAATAATAATAATAATATAATATATAATAATACGGGGAACGAAGTGTGGCGCTTTTATTCGGGAATAGAACTATCTAACGGACAGACAGATTACGAACATACCAGATTTGGTGTGATTAACAAGGTGAGAGATAGTATGCTTGGTGACGTTTCTACCCGAAATACAGGTAAAATTGCAAGTAAATCACTGCGAAATGAGTAAATAGTATTTCTCGTTGGAATCCGTTAAGAAAAAAGTAGAATCTGGAAAGAGTCACACGTTCCGAAATTCTTTCAAGCACGGGAGTCATTCCTAAGTGTCTGATGTGGAATTCATGCAGGCTAGGTTGAATGAAGAAATGTAAAAATTACGCAGAATGCAGTAATTATCTCAACAACAAGGATAGTCCGAAATTCAGAGAATGATGTACTTCTGAATTCTTTTAAAAAACATATGTATTGTACTTTCATTTTGTAAATCTTGTACAATAATCCGTGTAAATGTAAATGAAATGAAGAAAATAAAAGAAATAATAATAATAATAATACTAATAATAATAAATAAAAATAATAATAATAATAATAATTTATGTTGAACGAGTACTCTGAAAATCGCTAATACATATTTGATCGCATGAGAGCAAACAATCGAATATTGTTATCCGGGATTGAGAAAATAAAGTGGAGACCTGTTCTATTATTATTATTATTATTATTATTATTTTATTATTATTATATTATTGTCTTACATTATTCAGTATCTACTGGTCGGTTGTCAACCACATCACAAGGTTATGCTGGCAGGTGTGTGGTTGCTTTACTGAAGGTTTAGATGGCTTTCTGAAATACGGCACTGTATTCAAAATTATGTCTTTGCATATTATCAACATTCTGGTAATCAAGTGAAGACACTCCAGTGCCGAAGTGCATTTTCGGGATCACTCCGTAGCTGATAATTATTATGGCAAGTCGTCCTTTACTGAGTTCCACTGAGTTGCGACTTCATAGGCGAGATCTGGTATACCTTGGATCTTCTCTTGATATTTTTTCCGATTGTTGTGGGTATTGGGTATTGGATATATCGATAAAGGAAACCTGCTGTTGGTTTCTATCAATGTACGTTAATGGGTCTATTGCCGCCGACATGTCTTGTAGTGATATGGAACGAATCCGGAGTAGAGTGGTGTGCTCACTAACCTTCAAGCAACATTCTGAGGCACATATTTATAATAATGCATCCGAAGTGGGAGTAAGCGTTCTCAACGCAATAATTGGTGTACCTGCTTCGCACTTCATCATGCCTTTTTAGTATTCACTGTGCGTGGCTACTACATCACTTGTCACGTGTTGGAAGTTTCGCATTGCAGCCTCACATCTTCTAACACGAGTCCGGAATTGAATCGGTAGAATCTCTCAGAATGTGTTTTCTGTAGTTCAATGTTGGGTACCGACTTGGTCCTGGATTAGCTATCATGAAGGCTTCTTGTCTCGGAAGAGATCCCCGTGCTGGGACAATGCGTGCGACGCAGGAGATGTCGACTTCCTGGTTTCTCAGCTCGTGAGGGTACCTTCATGCAGTGCTTTGCTTTCCATAAGGTTATCTTGTCTTCCGTTTTCACATGATTGGTTGAACAGGCGGATGGCAAAGCTTTCCAGTTCAGATGGATATAGTTATGCAATGCGCTCACTGCTTTGCTGACTCTCCCACAATGTTCAAGAAGTCATTTCTTGAGTGAAGCAATTTGAGAGCTGTTTAATTTGAGAGAATTTAATGCAGATCTACAATACCTCGCCCTCCTTGGACTTGGAAGGGTAAAACGCTCAGTACTTGATGGATGACATGTTTCGGTTTGAGTCATAAGGGTTTCGAATTGTTCTCTGGAGTTGTCGAGGTCGGTATTGCTGCGCATTTAATAACGCCAAGGAGTATTTCAGACTGAAATAACAATGATTGATGTCCTGCACAAGGTTTCTTGGAGAGAGTTGAGTTTTTTAAGAGCCAGCAATCGTTTTACACACTTCATTTGTTAGTATATTCTTAGTAAAGTGGTGTTTGATTCGAGTGATGTTGGAAAACCAAGTATTTGTAAGTTTCATGGGGTTCCATGAAGGTAATCTTTGGTTTGCATTATCAGTTCCAAATTTTATAAACTTGCATATCCCCGATGATATTTCACTCTCCTGCACTTATCCAAACCGAATTTCATCTTAATGTCATCAGTGCCTTCTCCGGTACGTTTATTAGTTGGCCGCATTGACTCTAGTGTCTGGCATAGAGCTTCAGGTATCATGTAAAGGAGATGTGAGACACGAAAGAAGAGTTGAGTTTCCCCTTTTTAAGACGATTCATAATTAGATGAATTAAGTAGAGTAAGAGAGGGGATTCAAGGCTAAACAGAAACAATAGGGGCTTATTATTATTATTATTATTATTATTATTATTATTATTTGTTGGGTAGTTATTGTTATCTATAAACAATAGTTCCGTAGGATGCTTTGGTGAATTGGTTTGCCCTGCCCGCGGATAGTTTTGGGAGAAGTTACAAGTCCGTACTCCTTTACAATAACTCAATTCATTGCCAGAGGTTCTCGTGCATGGTTTAGCGCTAGTGTTGAACACAGACAACTGTCAGTGGAGCATAATTTTTCATCGTCAACCAAATTTTTTTTGTCAAGGATCACAAAATGGTGGGTTCTATCTAACAAACGAATTAGAGGATTACTACATATAAGATCACGAAAAATCAATTCTTCGGTATCATGGACCTACAATATGATTTGCTATCAAATTGCACTTTCCTTGAGCATTACATAACATAATATATCGATGCTTTCCCGAATGAGCATGGACTTAAACACTACGCTGATAATAAGAAATACAGAATACATTTTTGACACATTTAAAAAGTGAAATCCTGCTTGACTTGTACTAGTATTAGCTGACAGACGGTGCAGACAATGAATCTAATACACCTACGTTACTGCTCTAGGAGTATATCTGAAGCTAGTATATCGTCTCGACAAGATGTCTCAGTGCCAGTTTCAAGTCACAATAGTGTTCCATTGTAGTTTGAAAAAATGCAGTCTAAGTGCATCCAAGCAGTGAGTTTGCGGTCACTGCTAAGTGTTTATGCGTAGCTGGCGATTTTAATGAAATGTATTTTTTTCTATTCTTTAGGACAATGCGTTTGTACAGAATCAATTTTATATTATGACAAAAGGAACTAATCATTTTAAATGACATTTTTCATTTTTCCTTGAATATCGATCGTAAGTAGTTATTTACCATTTTCGTAATTTTTAATGGCTTTTAGCTGATTTCATTGAGTTGAATATCATTTTAATGTTGCTTTATTCAAAATATTTAAGATGCGCACAAATCTTTCTCACATAATTCCTGAACAATCATTTCGATTTCTTCGCTCAGAAATTGTAATGTTTTTGGGGGTTGTATGGTAATCTAAAGTTTATGTGAGTGTTAATATGTCATTGTCGGTTCAGACGATTTTAGAATAACTAAAGACACGAGATTTATTGGTAAAAGAACAGTTTAAAACAAAGTCTGAAAGCTACGTTCACTTAGATAGAAGACTGCAATTACATCAAGTAACCAACACTGCTCGAGTTGTTCGACCAATTTTGATAACCTTGTTTTCCGGTAATTTTTTCTTTGATTTTAGGGATTTTTAAAAATTTTCTTTGATCATTATGCCGATGTATAGGTCGTCAAATACTATTTATGAACTTGTTACTTTTGTTGGTGATGTATACTATTTATATACATCGTCTTCTAAACATACCAATTGATAACAAAATATTGTCATTCCTTCCACGGGTGATAATTTCAATCAAGTTATTCAGTATAAATAAATCGAATTAGTCAGGTCGTTTAATTACGTATAAGTAATAAATTACGTATGATACCAAAGGCAAGATTTTATGTTCTTCGTAGTATAAATTTATTACTATTCCTAAACTTAAAGCATTAAAGATTTCACGAATTGAAATATCAGCTTGCATTAACTTTTGGCCCAACTGTGCAAAACGTTCCATTGTGCTAGTAGAACTTGCGGGTGGGGAAATTCCGAACTAACATGCGTACACAGCGAGCGAAAAGAAATTGGAATAGGATTCCTGTGAGAACAGTTGAATCGTGATGAAGGAAAAGAGACGGTGGGTGAATGAGATTAGAAAAGTTTTTAGAACAATCAAGTTTTCGGAATACTGTAATTTCACGTATATAATCGCATTTACACGATTTTAATCGACGGTTTACAGCTAGGATGCCCCTTTTTGACATATTCTAAATATTAGAAAAGCAGTGATCTTCAGAAGGGCTCAATATTGTTAGTAGGAATATTAGGGATCTAAATGACTTTTAGATAATATTATACACACTATAAAAATATTACTGTATTAAAGGAAGTAAAAGTTAAATATTCATACTAAAATATCAATATTCAATGTTACTAATCAGAAATTAAATGTTGCACGAATATTATAAATATTATGTATTATCACTCAATGATAAATACTATACTCAATGACAATGTAACGCGTGTAATTGTAAAATTTTAATATAATGAAAAATGCGTGGCATTGTAATTAGTTAGTACCAAATTTGCATGTTAACTTGTGATCCTAGTATATGCTCTCGTTCACAAACTGTGCAGAATGCAAACTGGGCCATAGGATGCTCACGTATTTTGTTCGTCATGGTTAATTTAAACGTTAGTCATTTCAATCGTGAATAGAATATTAACAAATATTCACTATACCTTACGATCTGGCTTGAAAGACACTACGATCAACAATTTTCCCCGCGAAATTGGAATATGCATAAAAGCTTTCATAAGTTAGAGAGGTCCGCGGATGTTTCAAAAGATTGCTGCTGAACCGAAGCCGCTCGATGTCACGGCATGAATTGGGCGCGGATGCATTAGGCGGCGCACCTGCATAGCTTCAGGCGAGCGCCATGAATCAAATAGGCCGCTCACTATTGCATAGGCGTCGCCCCGACCCTGCCCCGCCCGTCCCGCGCCCGTCCCGCCGCGCCCCGCCCGCCCGCCCGCGCCGTTCCCCGCCGCGCCAGCTGCCGCCCGCCGGTCCCGCGCCCCGTCCGCCCGCCGTCGCCCGTCCGTCCGTCCCGTCCCGTGCACGTCCCGCCGTCCCGCCCGCGCGCCCGACCGTCGCCCGGTCCCGTCCCGCCCCGTCGCGTCGCGCCCCGCCTCGCTTGCCCCGCCCGCCGCCGCGCCCGCCTTCCCGCCCGGCCCTGCTCCCGCGCCCGCCCGCGCCACGCGAGACTCAGGAGGGCAGAAAGGGGAGGAGGAGCGGCCTGGAGGGAGAGCGCGGGTGCGGCAGCAAGGTGCGGGAAGAAGGTACGGGCTGGTGAGGGGGCGGAAGGCGGGACAACGGGGACGGGCGAAATGAAAATGAATTGAATGCTTATTTTCGTGGCGAACTCGGCACGAGGCCTGCTCTTCCGTCTACCACGCAAATTTCGCTACGCCTCTTTTCAGCGAACAGAGAAGGAGTTATTTGTTGGGCGAGAAAAGGCGGTTTTGATTTAAGCTCAGAGGTGTCATTTAGGCTTGAGGATCTTTTACATGCAGTAAATCTACTAAATGGGACAGCGCGCTTGACTTCGTCCTAAGGAAGGCGTACGAAGGAACTTTTTAAGGGCTGGGGGTTTGAGGGCAGAAGACAGGGACGAGAGCGAGATGGGTAGAGCTCGGGTGGGGGGGGGGCGAGGGGGGGACAACGCGGCGGAGTGAGGAGGGTGAGAGGACGTGGGAGTGGGGGAGACCGAGACCGCGAGAGGAGTGGGTCGAAGGGGCGTAGCGGAAGACGGGCATGGATGTGAGCGTGGGACGTGGACTCGTACGGGTGACAGCGCGGGTGAAGGGACGGGAGAAGAGGACGGGAGAGATGGGCGTGTTCCACGGACGAGTGAAAGACGAGGATGGGTTGAGGGGCGTAACACGTGAGGGACAGGGACAGGTGCAGTCCTGGTAACGAGTTTTGGGTGCGGTAAAATGCGCGGGACGTGCGGGGATGAGGCCGGGTGAAAGGGCGGGGCGTGACCGGGGAACGAGAACAGATGGACGAGACCTGCCGAGGCAAGGAGGAAGAGGACGGGCGCAAGGGTGAGTACGAGACGGATGTAAGGGGCGAGTGCAAGGAACACGCGAGAATAAGGAGGGTGAGCAGGAAGGGTAAAGAGAGAGGAGAGGGAAGGGCGGGATGAAACGGCTAGCGAGGACGTGGAGGGGGCGGGCAAGGGGGCGGGCGGAGGAGCGAGAACACGTGAGGGTGGAGGATATGGGTAGTAGCTCGGATGGCGAGGAACCAACGGGGGACACACGTGAGGGCGAGCACGGATGAGAGGTGTTACAGTGGGTTGGGCTCGGGCGAGAGACAAGTTGGGCGAGGGGGGCGGTGGCAAGAGCAACAAGAGGAGGGGGAGGGGATCAATGTTAAATGAATGCGGTGTGTGGTAGCCTTGACATTTCACGCTGTGACATCGACGACGCAGTAACATGTGGCTCGCTGTTTTAGTTCAATCGAAATAGTTTCGTATTTTGTGAGCAAGGACAGCCCTGGGTGTTTGCAATTACACTGCTTGTCTTTCACGACTAGACTGGATTCAACTCTCGTACCAATCCATGTAAGATTTTGGGAGGGAAATGAGGGTTTTTTACACAAAACTTCTCAGCTTCGCTTTCCTAT
>BOPP01000062.1:1399773-1451706 GCA_017312745.1 Gryllus bimaculatus
TTATTATTATTATTATTATTATTATTATTATTATTATTATTATTATTATTATTATTCTGTGCAGTGCAGTGGCGTGAAGTGCAGTGACGTTGTGAAACTGAGAGAAACGAGTGTGTAAGAAAGATATTACAACACGCTGTATCGCAATGGTGAAGTAAAGGTATCGCTGAAGTGAAGTGCGATGAAGTGAAGTGTGGTGAAGTGGAGTTCTATGAAAGATTGCCCGATGAAATGTTCACGTGAATATATAAAGTTTGTAGATTTTGTAAAGTTGTTAAATTCTGTAATGTTACGTTAGTGTATTCTGCCACCAAATTCTCACACTTAATTGCAGAATTATTAATAAATCTAATCTAATATCGCTCGGGCGACGAGACAGGCAATTTTTATTTAGCACACTGGCTTCATTTGGGTTTGAGGATCTTTTACATCTAGTAAATCTAATAACATGAGCCGGCTTAACTTCTCCTCCGTAAGAAGAATTTTTTTCGCCCTAAAATTCCGCAGCTCTGATTGGGTACGCGAACTTTGGGTCCGATACACTAATCTTACACCATCTCCGCCGTCTGACACGCCGTTGCTGAACACAATCGACGCTGTGGGCGACCATTGCCATTTGCGGCAGCCGCCACCATAAACGCCGCCACCTCCACCAACGCCGTCACGCCTCCCACCACCACAGGAAGGAGGATAGGGGCGACGCCCAGTTGCCTCTGATCCTCACCGAGTCCTGCTGCCACAAGGATGCCACGTGTATATTCTGATTGACAAATATACAGTAATTAATCCCACCACCATCACTACAGACCAAGAGATGTGGCTCAGGGCATAGTTATGCAGCATTTTCGACACTAGTTTGTCAGCTAGGTCAGATTCAGTCGCTATTTGGGGGAGAATTCTAGAGGCCGGCTGCTCTGATCAGAAGTTTTCTTCAATCTATACCAGGCGAATGCCGGAGCACTACCCTAACAAACGGGCCACGGACCGCGCGCGATCTTTCTTTCATCATCCTTGTCCTATCCTCACCCTTTACTTACATTTACACTAACATGCACTACACTACCGCACATATTGAGAGATCAGTCAGAAGCTTACAGCTTGTCCACCTCTGGGGCAGTACCGCGCTAGTGGGAGATACCTGGTTGGGGAAAATCCCACTAGCCTACAGTAGGTCGGCGCCAGATCTCGCCATCCAGCGGGGAAATATTTCCCCATTCCACCCCGAGGAAAACCAAGCCTTATGTGTGTGTATAAGTGTGTAAGTACGGGAATAATGCCTTAAGCAGTTGACGCGCCTGAATTCAACAAATCAAACTGCAATAAAAAAAACTGCTACCGACCACCCCACTGTCACCGACCAACCAATACCGCCGCCGCTACCAATGTCGCCAATGCCGTCACCATCGTCGGCGCCACAATCGATTCGAGACACCGCTCTCGTGATTGACTCCATGCCGACTGCAATGAAGCCGAACCGAACACTTGTTGGGGCGCAAGGAATTACTTGTGATAGGTTGCACAAGATATGTTCTTGAGGTTAAAAACGGATTTGGCTAAGTGGCGGAATGAGCTGACGCTAAATGATATTGTTTCTGCCTCTCTAAACGTCAATGATTAAGTCTTCCTTTTTGTGTAAACATTTTGCTGAAATAATGTGATTGAATATATTGATAACACATTTTCAGCATAATCACATACTTATAATACCTGTGAATTTATGTGAAATATTAATTAAACAAACATCGTTAAACTATTTAAAAACTATAAATACGGAACTACAGTCAGCGCGTCTAAAATATTTAGAATAGAATAATGGGACTTACGTTTACGCAAGTAAAAGAAAAAATGTATTTAGAATGTGCAAGAAAACCAGTAGGAACAGGAAATCTTACTTATCTTATAGAAAGTTTACAATGTGAAACATCCCAATTTTTCTACTGGCATGTACATTTACAATACCAAAACTACATTGAATACTTGTATTTCTAAATTACATTAACATTGTGAGTGAAAGTAAAAATTAAGACGATCATAGATGCACGATAACATATATTGTTTTGAGAAGTAGTGAAGCAAAAGCAGCACCATACGATGCCAGCATCTAGAGTAGATCTCCCCAAACGATGTTTTCGCAGCAGACGGAGCGTTTCGAGTGTTTACGTGGACTGGGGTGGAGGAGACAAAAGCGGACTGCGAAGATAGGGTGTGGAAGGTCTGGCATCGCCATATGTCGATTGGAAGGAGGCCGGGCCGGTAGACGAGGCGAGCGGAGCGGAGAGGCAGGCACGCGGGAGAGCAGGAGCGGGGCTAGTCGGGATGGAGCAGGGAAGTGTGGATCTGGGACGAGTGGGACAGGGTGATGGAGAACAGAAATATGTGTATGGTGGCGCGGGTCGGGATCGGGATCGAGATCGGGTCGGGATCGAGATCGGGTCGGGATCGAGATCGGGTCGGGATCGAGATCGGGTCGGGATCGGACGGGAGAGGGTCGTGAGAGGCGGGCAGCGGGTTGAGCGGGTCGGGTGTAAGTCGGGAGCGAGTTGGCAGCGCAGCGGGAACGGGACAAGAAAATACGGGAGCGGAACGGGCGTGGGTCTTCTAGATCTTATGATCTCAGGGAGGCAGATGCGGGAAGCGGGGGCAGGGTGGGACCGGGCGGGAGCTCCGCCGCCTGCGCTCTTTGACAATGCTAAAGTTAGCGCGCGTCTCCGTGATCGACTCGACGGAATCAGTTATTTCCGGCGTCTATCTGCGTGGATCGCGCGGGTGCCGACACCGCTGCGGGCGCCGCCTAGCCGACGCTGTCGATGCCTCGAGAGAGCTGCGCCGGCTGCCACGAAGGAGCAAATGGAACGCCTTACTTCTACGGACTTTTTGCACAATGAAAGATATAGAAGGCGCCGTGGTTGAACACGTAACTTGCCTTGAACGCACCGATAAGTTTTGGGTTCAGCCAAAATGACTACTGTGTGAAAATACTGTGTTGGAGGAAATGAAAACTAACTCTCAATAAACCCTTAAAACTCGTAGTATTCTAACAGCGTTCTTTACACTGTCGGGGTTCTACAACTAAGACAATTGTATACTTTCAAAAGTTGTAATAATTTAGATAATTATATATAATATTTTAATATTTCATCATTTTATTTTTTATATTAGAAAGAAATATATTAAATCAGGGGTGAAATTAAGTAAAGATAATGCTAAAGATGAAAAAACGAAACGAAAACCAATTAAAAAAGGGAAGATAACAAATAACGAAGGCTGCAGATGAAAAGGGAAAATATTTTATCAGTAGAACACATCCAACAAGCACATTACGAGAATTTAAAAACAACTTCATGATATCCAATTGTCTTCCATTATTGTTTGTACTAACTTCTTTCTGAGTTTGTAAAACTCCCATGAAACCATTGTTTACTTTAAACAGTTTTTACAATGCCCATGATATCTTTAGATATTTCAATATCGAAAAATTTATTAGTAACACTTAAACGCCAGACAAAAGAGGCAGTTACGACAGAAGTGGCGTATGGGAAAGATCACAAAGAAGCAAGGGTGGTGGTGGTTGGGGCGCCACCAGAGGCCGGGAGAGATTAAAGCCCTTCATCGTAGCCAGAAATCGCCATTGAAGCACGAGACCGCAGCATAACTCCGTGTTAATGGAAGACCCTTTGCAAGCGGAGTTCCACTTGAGATGACACTCGCCTCGCGAGCTGCGTTTGAACTTGAACAAAAGACTCGAGAAGTAAACGGGCAATTTCCGGGGAGATACAAGGGCTTCGACATTTCATTACACTTTCATGTAACAATGATCAAAGGCAACGTAGAGACAAGAATCAAGATTTACGCTGAACTTGGGAAAGCCAGTCAGAGGAATTGTGTTTCTGTGTTATTTTAATACAGTAATGTTTATCATGTTTTTAGAGCACTGAGTCACTACACCGCTGTTATATTCACTTAACTCTCTGATTCTAAGTTGTGATACATTTTAAGAAGATAGGAATATTGATACTTTTATCGTAATAATGAATAAAAGCTTAATGATCCCTGAATATCTTCTAGTTTAATACTGAAGTTGGCTACTTTGTGATCAATTAATGACCGTCATCAGAGCTGAGAATTTTCAATAAATACGAGTAAAAATTGAAGTATATACACAAATTAAATAAATGCAATTATTAGGTTTTCATAAGCATAAATAAATAACAAGAGTTTTTACAATCTTTAGCAACAATTAAGCAGCTAAGATTGTTCCCATCCTAATAATCACAATTTTCCAAAAATGTTTGCAGTATCACGTTTTCTTATAAGATATTATCGACTTATGAATCTGCTAAAGAATACTGATCCTAAAGTTTTAGAAAAATTAAACCTTATTTCTAAATTACGAGTTATATTACGAAAAGACACGATCCTAGTTCACATGGATATATTTAATAATGTCCACTTGCATTTGTTACAATTTAATAGTGGTAAATATAATCAACGATTTATTGTGATGTTCTTGGTTGAAAAATACGAAAAACATTAATCAACATTTCCTATGAATCACCGCTAGTCATTACATCAAAATGAATTAATTGCCTATAACCACAGTGATTTTCCGTTATTACAGACAGTCACTCTCATGTTTCTCTGGAACAGTTAATTAAAACTCCAAAATCTTTTCTTTGAAATATTACAGTATAAGCTATTATTAAATACTTCAAAAATTTGTAACTATCATGTTTCAAATTCGTCATCAATTAATTAATATTTCTTGATCATAACTGACATAACCACTACTTACTAAACAAATTCTTGGAATGTAAAACTTATTCTCTCCAGCAAGTTTTTATGCTTCTTGGTAGCCTGAACGCGTTTCTAAATTAAAGTGGAAACATCTCTATAAAAATTCAACTACTAATACAACTACAAGTCACTTGAAAAAATTAAAACATGGTACATTTTGATAAGCAATTATTATTTACTTTTCTTGGAGACAATTTAAATACCACTTTCGAAACGACTCGATCGCCGGCCTCTCTTCTGAGGGTATTTACAGTTAATGGTTAAAGGTGGTAAACACATCGTTCGCATCTAGTGAATTTTAACTTCGTTACTATTTAATTCAATAATAAAGTAGACCTTTATTAACATCAGACTACTTACGTTAACATGATAGATTGAAAGTGAAATAAAGATATTTAGGGTCATGATTAGTTTACCTTCTAGACCACAAATATTACGAAAGTAAAACATTAGTCAGAATATGTTAAGGCTACAAAATATTTCAATGTCTTTAATAATGATTAAATTTTCAGTGCAAAGCAGGCAATTTCAGAATCAGGCACTTTTAATTTCAGTCCTACTGATCAATGAATTAATGTTTAATAATAAACTAACCGAGGCTCTCCAAAGGTATTTTCATAAAATATTAACGATTATATAACGACATTTATATAAAGGAGTCATTGGATAATTAAAAAAACAATTTATTAGCAATATGGATATACAAAAACATAAATAATTAATTAAGAAAAGTAAATTTGTAACAAAAAAAAAACAGCATAATTCGTGGACACTAGAATACGGCACTACATAACTGAAAAATATTTTCAAGTCTACCTTTGAAGTTTTTTCTTGGATAATTTTGCGTTTATCTAGAGATCGTTTAAAGCTCTTATTTCACTGTTGCTACATCGCAATAATTTCGTAACTGTAGTAACTGAACATAATTTCATGACTGTCAAATTGTCCTAAAAAGAGCCAGAATGGGCAAAAATGATGAAAATATATTTTTTTACTTTTCTGAATCATTAATTACTATAAATTTCTCTGTTTTAAATTAAATTAATATGTCATCTTTTCCAAATTAATATCTCATCTTTAAGTTTTTTTAAGTTTATGTGGCTTGGCAGTGGGCGTGGCCGTTTTCAAACATAGTGTTGCTTGAATGTTGTTGATGTTGCTTTTGAAATTTCGTTTTGAAAAATAGTCTATCGTTTGCTTTATAGTGTTGGTCGCACTGTTTCTGGTAACAATTGAGGCTCAACTAGCTTCAAAATATCGATGGGGATATTTGCCCATCGTATGGGTCTGGAACGCACTGAAAACTTTAGGAGCCCTTCAGTGAGTACATTTTCTTGATATATTCTTATATTTTTTTTGTTTCCTAATAGTATAACCGAAGTATCATATTAAGAAGATTAAAGTACAGTAAAACCTCGGCATAAATGGCAAATTTTTGTAAAATTGGGATCAGTTTTTATAAATATGGCGTTTAAGCGCTAAGGAAATTAAAAATTTGAAGCTATTTTTCACATAAATTTTTTTGATTTTCAAAAAACTTAATTAGCAAACATTTGAAGCACATTAGCCCACAAATATAATAGTGTTCACAAATTGCTGAAAATGGGCATATTAGCTGCGTGAGAGATCTTTCAAAAAATTATATTTGGGTAAAAATATAATTAATAAAACATAAAAGAATAGATCATACTGATGTTTATGTGATCTCATAGAATTTATAAATATCCCTACCAAAAGTTTAAAGAACAAATATGGACCCGTTTTTAAGAAAGTGTTTCTGTAATTGTTTAAAATTGCTTATATTGCACGCAATTTTGTGCAAAAACGACTAACATTTTCAAAAACAATTACACGACAATAAAAGAACTCACTACGGAGAACAAATTTTATTTGAAGGAAAAATTTTTAATGGTGTAGTTGTAGGAAGATGGCGGGAAAATGTCAAACGGGCAACTTTCGAAACATCAGTTAACCCTGAAAAGTGGACCTATGTCACATTTATAAGTGAATTTTACTCCGATTTTTCAAGAAATTTAAAGAAAATATTTGGAATAATTTTGGAAAAGTGGAAAATGTCCGGGGGTCTTCATGTAAAGTTCAATTTCCTCAAATTTTCAAGAGCATTTTTCAAAATCGCAGCTCCTCGAGTCGAGTGAGATCGACAGGGGAATATCCAAACTGAAAAAAAATCCTACGTATTGTTTACGTGCTAGTGGTGTTCACAGACGAAACAGATAGAAGAACAGACAGACGGACGGACGATGTAAAAAAACAACAGTTTTTCAGTATAAGAGGATCCGAAATGCGTATTTTCGTTGAAATATCGAAATCGATTTTCCACAGCATTACATAACTTTCCCTATACGTATGCGTACTATATTACGCCGTAATACCAATGTAAACGGGAAAGTAAAATAAAGAACATTAACAAGAGAAGAAATTATAAGGGAAAGCGACAACATCCTTCAAATATTTTTGCAAGAGCTTTATTATAGAGAATGATACAAGACAAAAACAATCATAAAAAATATTTATGACGAAGACATTGCAGGCCACAATTGCCATTACCACCTTTACTTCCTTTACCATTTGTGAGGTACGTTGAAAAATTGAAACTCTGAAAATAGGCAAATGTCCAGGTGAAGATCGAATTACAAACATATAAAAGCTAGTTTAATGGATGTCTAGACGAAAGGACAAACATATATAATTATATTCTGGAGAAAGAAAAGGAATCAAGCAGAGACTTTCTAGGTGTTTTTTAATTCATCCCCAAGAAGGTATAAGAACCGAAAAGGACCACTACAGATCTATTATAAGTTCTGTTCAATGTATACAAGTTACTGTTTTATTAACTAGAAGAATGAAAAGTTTTCTGTTGGAAGAACAATATCCAGAAAAAAATTGGATTTAGCTTATCCACTACGGGCTACTTACAACTAATTAATAAGGTTATTGGAAGGGTCTAAAAATCTAATCTAAAAGTATACGTTGACCAAGAGAGCGAAAACAAAAGTGTGAAAGGAACTTACACAGGAAGCTTGTTCTGTCGGTAAAGCCGACAGTTCAGATAGTGCCACGTGAATTAAATATTAGAGATTTACGGAGAAACGTGAGAGAAAATAATGTGGAACAACTAAAATGAAAAGCAGAGACAGACAGCCCTTGCAATATAAATCTGAGATTAAGAGAGATGGAAAAATATTAGCGTACGAAAAGTTATCGTACAAAAAGAATTAAAAGAGCAATCGTTTATGACGTTCATGAGAAAGTGTTTATTAACGATAAAATTATCACACATTACAAGTATTGCATTAGTCAGTGCCAAAATGATAAGCGTGGATAATAAATAAACCACCTCCAGAAAATGCAGGTATAGTATGTTAAGAATTTCTTTAAATTCACTATGAATATTTTCTATGAATTATTGATTTTGAACGAGCTGTTTTCAGGAAACACTAGTTTTTAATGGAATTTTCTTTAGTCTGTAAAAATAAATATAAGAAGATATATTAATGTTCGGAAATAAAGGAACGACGAAATATGAATTGATAATATATGTGAATACGTGAGGGTTTGAAATGAAATCATGTTTTGTATATTGCAAATACATTGTCTATTGGAAACTCGGAAAATATTATATAATTTATTTTTCTTTAACAACAATATTGGAATTTAAGAATCTTCAACTGTCTGAAAATCGCGTACAATTTATTAAAATATTTACTCCTGAATCATGTAGCTAACATTCTAGAAATTCGCAACCCCAACACGTTATGTCCACGATGCAACAAAAAAAGAAGCATGATAGGCAACGGAGGAAAGTCAACTAAGCTGGCCTGTTTGGCAACACCAGCTGTTTGTTGACTACAGTGCTGTATCTTCATCATTCTATGCGAAGGGTCTTCCACAGAATATTTTTCACTGGGTTATATGTGCCGACTAAACTGTCATCAACGTTGGTGGTCCTGGAAACCTTTCTGTGATGTATGTCAACAGTAAATATACTGGATGAATCACTACTTGATTTTTTTTCTGCTTGGTTTTAGGTACTCAAATTATATTTGCTTCTTCCTTCAGATTAAATATGTCTTACAAAAATTATGTATTTTACTTGAATAACGTATCTGCCTTTACGTTGTTTCCAAATACCCAGACAGGAAATTGTGGAATGTTAAGCTGATGCTCGCCAAAGCGTTTTCTAAGAAGTATGACATATGAGGACCTCAGAAGGTTAATATTACAATAAATTTGTGAGAGCATATCCAAAGCAAAAATTCATTACATTGTTTAAAACGTTTCCTTGAAAACGTTTCTTTCTTCTAACGGAGCTCCCACTGTTTTTTTACCCACAGTCCTGTTTCATTTTGCATCATGTCGCATGTATAACTTATAGGTAATCTTACATTATTCCTTCATGTACGCTTGTGTCTTCATAGGCGCGTCTACAAAAGCTTATTTACTACAATGTATTTTTCACAAATATTGTGAATTTGTAATAAGAGAACCAATGGTCAACACTTCAAATTATTTATGTATTTATTACAGCTACCTTCCGTATTCTAATTTTCTAATTTTATGATATTATTATATTTCATAATATTCAAATTTTCAACTACACTGATGAACCGGGGGAACCAAAAGGGTCGGGGCAACGTGTCCCAGATCGCGAATTCACTGGGGTACCGAACGTTTTCCTGTTGTTCTAATTAGAATTATAAGCTATATTTTTTTATGTTGCTTTGAAAAATGAATATAGTGAGAAGAAGGCATTTGTTTGAAATAAGTGACCCCGTGAACCTACCGCCCCAGGCTTGTTGTTTTGCCACGACGCCTCTGTTGGTGAATCTAGGATTGCTTAACCTGTGTGGAACTTCGGTCCATTGCCAGTGTGTATGGATTAGATATAAATATTTTTTGTCATGAAAATCCGTTTAGTGTATGACGCAGACAGACACAAATAGTTATTTTTATACAAAGTGAGTAAAGTGATGGCATTTTACAAGTACAGCACATTTTACAGTAGAAGGCATATATTATTGAATTTTTTCAATTGTTTTCTTCTAAAGTTTCTCGAAAACTCAAAATTGTGCAGTTTCAGAAACGCTCAAATTCTAAAAGACACATTTCAATTCTAATATTAGTTGATCAAAACACTTTGGAAAATGCAAAAAAAAAAAAATATTTTGGAACTGAAAGATAGCAGTTGGGAAGAGGGTGGGGCAATACCGTAAAGGTAGCATAGACTAGAAAGATTAGAACACTCACTACTGCGGGTAAATCTATGCCATTCTGTGGCTTTATTAGTTCACCTTTTAGTATAAAGAAGTTAGAGTAAGAAGGCCAATTTGTCAGGTCGGCAAAAAATTAAAGTCACATTGGACGATAGCATTACAACACACATTGTCGAAGCCATTTACAAGTGAGCGAAGTGCACGTGAGCAAAGTGCAAGTGAGCGAGGTGCAAGTCAGCGAAGTGCAAGTGAAAGAAGTGCAAGTGAGCGACGTGCAGGTAAGAGAAGTGGAAGTGAGCGATGTACAAGTGAGCGATGTACAAGTAAGCGAAGTGTAAGTGAGCGAAGTACAAGTGAGCGATGTACAAGTAAGCGAAGTGCAAGTGAGCGGAGTGCAAGTGAGCGATATGCATATGAGCAAAGTGTACGTGAGCGAAGTGCAAATGAACACATTGACGAATTGAACACGTGAACATAACATAGTTACGTTGCCAGCAGGAACCAAGCAGTAGCTGTCAAAGCGATTCCTTCTTAGAGTAATGTTTCTATATCTGCAAAACGCCCTTCCCGCCCTCCCCCCCCCGCTCGCAAGCTTATTTGATGCCCGGGTGCAGCGACCTGTGTAATGGTCACATCGCTCAGCTTCCATCTCTGGGTATTTGAGCTGAAATATCAGACGGGCCATGTTGAAATCACAGCGGATAATATATTCACATCATCACATAACCCATCATTTACCTAATCATTTGTGGCAGGTATGGCTATAAAGGTTTATATGTGGTATAGAATCCCTATTTCTGTCCTTTTACAGCTTTTGAAGTCTGTGGAACACCCCCACTCGTAACAAGTCACCCCCAAAAGTCTCCCACACCCCCTCTGCAACGCCTGTGGTATCGTGTAATTTGGATCTCCGGTCCAAAAATTAAGTTTCGGAGAACGAAATTTGGGACACTGAAGTTTATTTTTTTTAGGTTTGCTGTATATTACTATGAATGTCCATTAGGATCAATTAATAAAAGATTATCTCAGCATAATTAATTCTATCAATTTCATATTGTTAACGATACTTTAATAAACAGGTTGACCTCTTCGAAGATAGAATATTATATTAAATTAATCAAAAATACAGTTAAGAAGTGTGTATTATTGCACTGTTAATAATTACCTTATTGTAAAATCATATGATCCCCTCAAATGGCTCATGGACAGGGTGCTAGCTTTCTCTCGTGCGATCCTAGGTTTGATATCCGTTCGGAGAAAATCATAACTGTAGTTTTCCTTTATAATCGTCTCAGCTTCTATACTTCTGAGACGAAAGGAAAAGCTTAGTCAGGCTAAGTAGGCTAGATACGGTGAAGGGAATACGTCATGGTCCCCACATATCTCTCCTACCATCTGGCGTGGAGAATAAATAAAAACAGAGCCCAGGCGTGAGATCAGAGCTGGTAAAAGTCGGATTAATCTGACCCTCAAATGCTCGGACAAGGATTCACGTGGCTAGTAATGGAAAGTTTTGTTCTATTTACTACTACTACTTACTAATAATAAATAATAATAATAAACAATAATAATAAATATAGTAATAATAACAATAATATATAATAATAATAATAATAATAATAATAATAATAATAATATAATAATAATAATAATAATAATAATAATAATAATAATAATAATAATAATTGATCTCGTTAACGTGTTGTAATGCACAATAATATTGCATGAGACTATATCGAATCAATGAGGGTCATCTGCAGTCCATTGATCGTTTTGATACAATATTTTTTCGCACGGTAACCATTACATTCAATTCAAAAGTTGCATGCAAATGTTAATAACATGAGAAATTCATAGACTAACTCTTACACAAAGTCATTCGTTTATAAAATACGTATTACTGGAACAATACTGAATACTGAACAATACGTATTACCGGAAATATACTGAATCATAATATATTATTGTACTGCCGTATACCAAATAGTATGTAGGTATGTGGTGAACAGAGACACAGCGTTACGAGTTCGACAATATTATAGAACTCCTTTATCATTTTATACCGATTTTATATTTACAGCCAACTAATTTGTAACATGGTAGAAACAACATTTCTTAATTACAGCTTCAACACACAGCAGTCGGCGTATTCCTGTCACACAAGCGCCCTCACGTACCTTGGCGTAACCCTGCCATCCATCATCAACTAGGATTTCGTGTGCGCCGCAGACCAGTCTGCGCAGGAAAATTGCTTGGGAACGCGGGGCTGTTATGGCGAGTAATTCCCTCTCGTCAAAGGTTTCATACGTTGATGCACAAAAAGATCGAAAAATAAATTGATAGATTTTTAACTTAATATGTTTGAGGTAATAACTACACGACCTGCAAAAAACCTCGAAATACTGACATGCGTCAAAGTCGTGATAGGAAAAGAATGATTAGTGATGCTAAAAAAGGAAATAAGATGAGAAGGCGTTTGGCTAATTGAAATTCTGTGTTCAGTGTGACATGGCGATTATGTATTATTATAGGGAAGTACGTTTGTGAACATTTGGGGGCAAACCAATATCCATCGATGAAAGTAAACAGTTTTTGCACTGCATACCTTTCCTTCAGTATGTTTCGCAAAATGTGAATTCCAGGAGACGTTGAAAATGTTGATATCATTCAAACAAAACAACTGTTTATTAATAAAAAAATATCAAATAAAAATTAACAACTAAGTACAACTAAAAAGACATGAACTTGAGGAATGCTGTAAGTAATTATGGGGTGTAGTGAAAATTAGTAATAATACTTGTTATTTATAATCCCAACCAAGAAATACTAAATGTTTAACGTTGAAGCACAACAGACATTACTCATCAGCAATTCTTGAGAAATTTTGTGAATGAGTCAAACTTTCAAGAAAAAAATCATTCGATTTTTGGTCTGACATAAATCTATACGTTTTCCGAAATATACCCTTTGAGAGCCTTTGAAAACGTTTTATTACAATTAATGTAATTCACGTGAGATTAAGGATGTCATTTTGACGAACCTGTGCTATTTTTACTATTGTTATGTGTTTCGCAAAGAGGAAACAACAAAATACTACATATTAAATTCATGATTTTTTTGCAAAGGCTTCAAAAATTAATCTCAGCAGTAACACAAGAACCAGTCACAAAGCGAGCGGGAAACTTTAACCCAAAAAGAGGAAAAAGAAGTTGAAAATGATAACAGGATGTCCAAATTATTCCAGCTTTTCAAAGAGAAATTCGAAAGGTATGCAGGATAGATATTTGCAAAACAACAAAGAAAGAAAAAAAACGACGATGTTAAGAACAAAAATAACTCTCAAGTGTCTCTAACATTAAGCATTCTAGCTTTAATGACCGGTTTAATATATGTGACAAGCAAAACAGTTACGCTATTGATCAGAGCAACTGTACATGTTTAATTGCCCAGGCAATAACTTAAAGACATTATTAGTGTTACTTAGCTCCGACCTCTATCATTACAGCCCGCATGCCCATGAAAGTACCCGTCACCACAAACTCATCGACAACCGGAAACAAACTCCGGCACCCCGTTCTTCATTGAAAGAGGCACCGGAATTATTACGAGCGTATCGGTACCGCCCACTTCAACGCATATGATAATGAAGCAGATAATTACACACGAGGTGGGCGCTCTTTCCAGCGGAAAGAGCACAGAGGAAACGGTGAGGTGGAGCGGGAACGGAACCAAAACATGTCCCTTCGGAATAATAATTCCCGGCCACTTATCACATCATTAGCCCTGGCGTCCCGCAGCGCGTCGTCCATCCCGGCTGCGCAGACGTATAATTCCGCGCCAACAGGGCCACCAGTCGTCCCCAGGCGCCGAGGAGGAGGGAGGTGGGGGTGGGGGGACGCGCGCCACCTGTGCGTGGTGCTGACGCGCCGAGAAAAATCGGTCGCCTAAAAATATGCGGCCCCAAGGTGGAGCGTGGCGAGTAGAAAGGAGGGGTGGGGAAGAGTTAGTAGAGTGGTGCGGAGGAGGAGGAGGAGGAGGTGGTGGGTAGGAGGTAGTAAAGAGGGGGTAGTGGGAAGTAGATGGCGGGGAGTAGGTGGCGGGGAACATTTCCGGGGAGGTGGTGGTGGATAGTAGGTGGTTGCAGGAGGCGGGGAGGAGAGGCGAGGATGAGGTGGCGGGGAGCATTCGCGGAGGAGGGTAGCGGAAAGAAGGTGGTGAGGAAGGGGCAGGTAGGAGAGGTGGCGATGAGGATGGGGGGAGAAGGTAGTGGGAAGGAGTTGGTGCGGATGATGTACAGATAATGAAGAGGAGGGGCGGAGAGTAGGTGGCCAGGAGGATGTGGCGGGGATGAGATAGTAAGAGAGGTGTCAGAGAAGAGGTGGCGGGAATCATGTTGGAGGGGTATGTAATGAAGAGAAGATGGTGGGATGATGTGGCAGGAGGAGGTAGTGGAGAGGCGGTGGAGGAGGAGGTTCGGGAGATGATGGCGTGGACGAGAAAGTGAGGACGAGGTGGCGGTGAGGGAGGGCGAGTGGAGTGGGGCGGGACGAGCTGGGCTATATGGCGGGTTGAAGGAGACAACGATGGGAGAGAAAGGAAAAAGATTAGAAGAGGAGCGGAGTGTCGATGGGGCTTAGGAGGGATGGCAGGAACAGGGGAAAGAGACGAGGAGCAGAGACCTGGAGAGGAGAGGGATCTGTGAGAGTGGAATATGGGGGACGTTGGCGAGACATCATAGCTGAGGGTAGAGCAGGGAGCAGAGCGACGGCGCAGAGGGGCGTGGCGGGTGCGAACGGGTGGTGGGGCAGAGACACTGGGCGGGTTGGGAATGGGAAGCAAGGGTAGGGAGCCAAGGCAGTGCGGGGAAGGGGCAGGCTGGGAGGGAATGCAATGAGAAGGGTTGGGGCGGGAAAGGGCAGGGTGAAAGGGACGACGAGTGAAGAAGGCTACGACAAACGTTTTGATGCAAGAAGAAAGAACGCCGAAATTTGGGATGAGCAAAGCGAATGAATACTTGGAGAAGGAAATCAATGAATGGCGAAGTTTAATTATATGCAGTAGAATATCCCGTGTCAAAAAACCTTCATTTCGAAAGTAATTTCAAATGTCCGAATGACTTGATGTCCAGGACTTCGTAGATGAAATAGAAGAGGGATAAACAAGAAAGTCATTCGTATGACACAGAACGGAGAAGAACTTGTAGGTACTTGTAATACATGAAAGTACTTGTGGGTAGTTAAAAGACCTAATAGCGGGTGAAAAGTTAAACTGAATGGTTTAATGACATATTATTTTATATTGACGACTGTGCTTCTAAATTGTGTTAAACCATCTCAAAATTCGTTTAATATTATTAAGGGGTCTATTTGCATACGCCGAATCAAAAGATATAATTAACTGAACGTATTACATGATTTTTAAAGTTTTATCAATGGAGACGTTCGATTTTTCGTTACTTCTACGTTTTCCATATTTTTCTTCATTCATTCATGAAAAAATCTTTTAATACTCTGACGGTTTGAGCAAGAGAAATATTTTCACCCAAATATTTTAATAGGATTAATTTTTTACTCATAATTTTTTATTAAAATGACGTCCATAATTGTATTGATAAATCACTTATTTAATTTCTTCGCTGACTGATGGAATTTTAAATGGAAATGTAAAATTCAAAAGGCGAATTGCGAAAAAAAGATATGAAAATATTTTAAAGACAACATACAAAATATGAAGAACAATGTATAAATGTCGAAAATATAAAATATAATTTAAAGAAAGAATGAGATGGTTCTAAAGGAATGATCAATACCTAATCAATCTAACAATTGATAAAAATTTCTAGAGTTTGGGCTGACGTGTGCACATATACATTCCATTATGCCAACGGGCTCAATCTCAACTTTTTGCATCCGTAATTGTAATTAATGTACTTGATTATATTTATTATGACAAAAGTAATAAAAGATAGAAGTAACTTTGTTAGTAACGCAATCATGTGCAATTAATATGGACGAAGCAATTACATTATTTGCAATACACGATTTTTCCATCACTTATAAATAGATGAGGGAATACACATTTCATTACACGCCCACTACCAAAGAAATAAACAACAGAAACAGAATTTATAATACTTGCTATAGCTTTAATGTTTCCTATTTTAAAGTGGAGATAGAGTAATATAATATGAAGAAATATAATTACAGTTTGCAAATATGTTTCTTGTGTTCCTAACTAATATAAACACGCAATCTGTCACGAAAGTTCAAGATATTTTTGATAAATTTCTCCTTGCTTAGTCAAAGAAACATATTGACGTGAAATCAGAGTTGAAACAATATGTAGAATAAAAGTAACGATGTGTAAAATTGTGACGATATGTACGGAATTATTACGAATCCACTACACAGAACAAGAAGGATGAAACGTCGATAATTTTTGTTAATGAACTCTCGGTAATTTTAATATATTAAATAACTAATAATTTATACTGGTCAATAGGCCCGTTGATAGTTTGGAGTTGTATGTGGATTTATCTCACAATATGACAACATTAATTCTACAAGTGTTGTACAGCATAAATTGCTACAAATGTTTTCGTTTTACGCTTAAGTGAATGCGTCGAGCCGTGACCTTCATTTGAAAAATATATTCGTCGTATTAAATAGATCTTGAAAATTCATTTCAGCAATGCTATTCGAAATCAACTACAGTTTTTGGTACATGGTCATTTTTTCTAATTTCATTGACTTTAAATAGATTAAGTAATCACGTGACCCTCCATTGTGTTTATTTCACAGATTTGGAATAGTGATGTACTAGGTGCCCGCAAAGGACTAAAAGCAAATCAATATAAATATGCACCAACTATTAATGTAATTGTAGATATATTCTCATCATTCACTCACGCGAAAGAATTGATGACGAATATTAATTGATGTTATATGATTACGAATTTTTCATACTCTGGACATAATTGCTGGCACAATTCGCAACAAACACATTATTTGATGTAGATCGAACTAGTAAATCATAGTAATTAAATAAAATGTAACGATGTGATGTTTAATCGCATATGCGAACAAATAACAATTGAAGCTGTAACATACTACGTGGTTTGTGACGTCATTTACGACAGCTATCATTTTGCGAAAGCGAGTGGGAAACCACAGACCCTGCGGCATCGCTGACGTCATTGGGCAAAAAGGCTGACGAGTGTGGATAATGTTGAGTTCACACCAGTAATAAATGTGTGAATACGCACTCTTGCAATGTAGTTATGTTTGAAAAGCCGTTGAGTAACTTATAATGGATTATTACCAACAAATCCCTTTTGAAGTATTTAAAATGTAAGTAAAATAAATTAAACTCACGTTATCTTCAAATATTCAATATTTAAGATCTAAAATACAAATACAAAATTGTTCACAAATGGAAAAAAGCACACAATGTAAAGTGGTCAAATATACTTTAGGTTTTATGATTGAAGTTGATATTTTGTTCAGCATCTCCATCGCAATACATCTTAACATATTAAAGCAGACCAACAGATTGTCCTTCTTCATCATGTGATCCATATTTTCTATTCCATATACCTACTGTCTCCTGGTTGAAATTAATTTTATAGTGTAGTTTATAAATATTTTTATCCTGTCATATTTACACGTATTCTTGTTTTGCAAATAGCTGTATTTCAAAAATGGTTTCAAAATCTTTTTTTACTTCATTGACCATCATGTTGTCACGTTATTTTGTATCCAATATACGTAGTACCAGACAACATCCTTTATTTATCATAATAATAGAAGGTATCTACCTCACCTGCGATCTAATTAATACGAAGTACATTTTGGACTATTGCAATAACATTCATTATTAACAGGTTATATTGGTTTCATGTTCAATTCACAATCCACAAAAGAAGTTAAAATGATTTTTTTTTTCAGAAATGGGTTCATTAGGGTCTCATGAGCGTTACAAATATTCTCATTCAATTCAAGTGTAATAAAACAAAGACTAATAAAAACATTTCCTTCCAAACTCTCGCAATTTAATCAGTTTGTTGGGAGAAGTATGATCGTTTGAAACAACGTCGAATGGGAGACGTATCATCGTTTTTCTGGGAGATTTAAGATCGTTTCAAGCAACGTTGATGGTTGCTTCCGTTTCGACTTTCGATGTAAGCATCTCCAGATCGCTTCTGACGACTGGCAGCGCCGCGCCTGCAATGGGTGGCCACAAAGCTTGAGATGTGCCGCGTTTCAGACAGAATGTAAAGAGAAAAAGAAAGCCTGTAAAAATGAATGGGGAAAAGGAAGAATAGCAAGCAAGTGACTTCAAAGATAATAGGAAAAGCAAACAGAAAATAATAGCTTGTAGGGCACTGGTGTCTTTCTAAGTAATTTATTGTGCTGTCTGTGGTCGAGTCACACGGTGTATCCTTCGGCGAGACATCTTCGACTTCTTGAAATGTGATCTCTGACACATGCCATGTGAATTCATTCTCTATACATGTCTTCCTTATTTATGAGACAATTAGTGTTTTATGAATTTAACTTTATAATCGCTTTCTAATTTGATTTTTCCTCCAATAATATTCTATGAGACATGCTTTAACATTTGTACAGTAGCCCCGATTTTAAAGTCGATCAACACGTGTACAAAATATGTTCTTGGAGTTTGACGTGTTGAAACATTCGCAAATTTTTAATGCGATTGTCTTTTGACAACATTAATATTCACGAATTAAATATCAATGATACTTAAATTATACGCTAACTTTTCAAGTACGTACCAGATATGTGCCCTAATCATGTTTATTAAAAATGCTAAGAACAATGATATCTATGTTCTTAAAAAGCACAACATTATAGAAACTATGTCACTAGTTTTCTATTTTCAATATCAATAAATAATTATTGGTGGTACTGAAACTAAAATGTCAATTGCGTTGATTGATCGTATTAAATATCAGTAGATGTGTGTACGTTCAAACACGTACTCAAATGAACTCCAAATCATTGAACTGGATAAAGAAATTAGATTAATAGAACAATAATAATACGATCACAATTACAGACATTTTTGCAAAACGAAAGTTACGTATTTCAACCAGTAATCAGACTAGAAAAAAATCTAGATGATTGGAAGTAAAAATGAATAAACCGTAAAACCGGGCAGAGAAGTGTTCCCTCGCCAGGAAATCCCCATGGCTGGATCGGACGCCGACTTAAATAAATGGCATCTCATCGCGGGGCGGCTATAGTTCTTTTTACGTCGCTAGGCTACGCTTCATAACGACGTTATTGTACTCTTGTAGTACTTATTCAACCCAATTCACTTTTCTGAAACACTTATCTATTTTCTATAAATAAGCATTCACGTGTTCAAGTGGTTGAAATGACACGTTTTGTAGTGATCATGATACTCACTCTCTACCTTCGGGTTCCGGATTCAGTTCAAATGTGTATAGATCGCTGTGGAATTTGTGGTACCCAACGTGGAGTCGCGCCACATTTTCTCGGAGTTTCCCCGATAATACCGCACACATTCTCGTCATCCTGCTCGTCTTCTTTCGTACTCCATTCGTACATAAAGTTCATTGTAAATGTAACCGCATAATGCTGATTGGCCTCATGTAGATCTTTGAACGACAAAATCATGACACCGTGACAAGACGTGCGTGAAATAAGATGTCATGCAAAATTTTCGCGAGGCTCGACACTGGAGTCTGGTTACAATTTTATGAGCCCCCATCGAAGAATGTATCAATACTTTTTGTATATTGCAAGCGGAATCAATAGTTACGTTTTCGTACCCATATTTATTCAGATACCTTGTTCTCTCAGGCTCATCTCTTTTTGCAATATATTTGATCGGAAAAGAACTACACAACTTCTTCGACATATCTCCTTTACTTCAGTCGCTTTACTCTTCGCTCCAACCGCACACCAAGAGTTAATTCTTCCTGTGAGTCGAGGAGAGACCTGCTCTCGCAGATGATAGAACGGTGAGATGTAAAATGGAGAGAAATATTTGTATTTCACTAGTAGGTGTATATTTTTAATATTCTGCTGAAGTACCACACAGTATTGCAGTATTTTCATTCAGACAACTTTAAGGTTATCATTTCTTTTCCAATCCCTTGCCTCTCATTTCACCATAGCTACATCATTTTTTAAATAACATCACCATGATCTATCCATCAAAACATTCATCTCATGTGGGGCTGAAAATGGTTGGAGCTAACGATCATAATTGCAATATGTATATTTAGTTTTTTTTTAAATATAGCTAATTATTAGGTACCTAAACTCTATTTTATATTTGTTTTGGTAATTTGCAGATTTTCACTATCACTTTCGTTAAAATAAATATTTGTTCAAATAAGCTTCGAAATCCTTGATTCCATACTGAAATTAGTTTATTTTAAGACGAAAACTCGTGAATTAGACTAAAACCTATCAAAGAAATGTTGTCGCTCAGGGAAGCCCGTAGCTCTTCAAAGATCATGAACCTAAAAACCGCTCTACAAGCCGTTAATCTTGCGGGAATGGCTACATTTCTTTTCGCCTCTTCGCTTTGGGGCGGTGTTACTGTCGTAGATATCTACTATTTACTGTCGTAGAGCGCAGAATCTATTTAAGTTCATTTATAGAGGCCTCTTTTTCTTCTAAATAGGCGTCCAAATGGTTAGGTACTTGATTTGCAATATACTTAGACACAGATAACTAAACTCGATTTACTTTTTAAAGTTGATTTTTACTCGTTCTTCTTTTATCATTTGCACTTCGATTTTTAATTGTTGGAAGATTCCACATTCGCTTCAAGCTCTTTTATTGCGTATTGCAATCGGTTTTCAAGAACAGGAACAATCGTGAACTGCGCGAAAACTCGACGGGAGCAACATCTCTGTTTAGGGCGAGGGAAGCCCCATCCGTGATCGGTCGCCTGCCTTGAAAAACCGCATCTCCCAGCGCGGAGGCGGCGGCGCCGTGGCGGGACGGGGCAGGGCGACGCGGAAAGTGCGGGGCGGTCGAGGAGAGGACGTGGCAGGGCGGAGGAGGGACGTGGTCGGGCGGGCGACGTGTGGTAGGGGCGGTGGTGGGAGCGGCGGACGGGACGGAGCAGAGCGCGGATTGGGCGGACGGGACGGGAGGGACAGGAAGGGACGGAAGGACGCGGCGGGCGGCGTCGGCAGAGCGGGTCGGGTCGCGGCGGACGGAGGCGGGGCCGGTGCGCAGGCGGCTTTTCTCGCCCAAAGCGCCTTGCGCCGCGCTCCTGCGCGTCGCCCGGGGAGGGCGCGGGCGGAGAAAGGCGTCGCGCGCGGGGCGCGCCGAATACAAAGCAGCGCGCGCATTCTGTCATGCAAATGGCCCGGGCGGCGCGGCGCGGCGCTTCGGCGACGGAAGCCCCTCGTCGATACACCGGAATGTCGGAGCGGCGGGCGCGGCGGGGGAGGAGGAACGACCCCGAGCCTCGACCACGCCCTTCGCCCTCGCCGCCTCCGCCCCCAAACCGATCGCATCGCCGTCTCCGCGCCGGGCGCCCGCCTTCTCGCTCCGTTGAATTGAATTGAATTAATGGCTTATTTTACGTGGCGAGACTCAGGCCATGAGGCCTGCTCTTCCGTCTGACCACCAAATTTCGCTATGCTCCTTGCACCACCTAGCAGAGAAAGGAGGTATATCTTGGGCGAGAAAAAGGTGATTTGAATTTAGCTCAGAGGCGTCATTTACGCTTGAGGATCTTTTACATGCAAGTAAATCTACTAACATGGGACAGCCGGCTTTACTTCCCTTCCGAAGGAACGCGTACGAAGGATTTTGTCGCCCTTGAAAATCCACGGCTTCGATCGGGTTTGAACCCGCCAACTTGGGTACAACAGTCCGGTACGCTCTGTTCAGCCGCGGCGACGGCCCCATCGGGTCAAGAAGTGGGAGGTGCCCTGGGAGTCGTGTTCTGGAAGAAGGCATATAAAAAATGGCTTAGATGGTGATATTCCTATAATACTGCGTTACCTTAACGAATAACATGTTTACTACATTTTGTCGGCGGCTTTTACAGCTTCAGGGGTTGCGATTTCGACTATCCGTGCTGGGTACTCACCATATCACCCATGGGGACATATATTAACTTTTATACTCGACACTGACACCCTTGTGGGCTCATCTGGCTGTGGTGAGCAGACTCACAAGGTCTTTCGCGATCACATGTAGATGAAAGACAAGGGGCAGACAACCATGCCCACGGCGGGACCCGATCCAGCGACCCATCGGACCGAGGCGCTGAGTAGGAACACGCTCAATTCACCTGAGCCATCCAAGACGTCGCTTACAAAAAAATACACGGTTTTCGCAATTTTAACAATTTACTTATGCATTATATTATGTGCATTAAGGTTATTAAGGATGTAGGTATTGTAATGGCTTAAAGACCTTCGGCCTAGTCATATAGGATCAAGTAATCTAATTTGTTTGTAATAATTACCTATTAAATAAAAAAAAATTATTTCATTCTTATTGATTCATTCAACTTTATGCATTCATTGTCATTCCATCATTCATTAATTCGCCAATTCTAATTCTCTCATTCATCACCAATCCTTTCGCTCGTTTACCATTCATTCATTCATTCATTCATTCAAGCCTTCATCGTATGTTTAAATATTAGACCCACCACGACGCCCTCGCCGCCTCCCCTGCCTCAGCCTGGTCGCGTCGTTGCCTCGTCGTCTTCGCGCCCGCCCACTCACTTAAATAATACGAATAATCCAAGATAAATGTTGGATAACCATTAAAGACTGTTTTGTCGGAAGGTAAAAAGAAGAGGGTCATTATACAAATAAAATAGTTTGAGAAAATTCAGTACTTCCTTTAGAAAAATAAATGTATTGAATAGGGAAAAACACAAACGATAAATAATATGTATCTATCGATTAATGATCAAAAAGCAGAGAAATGATCAATAATAAAACAAGACAGAGGAAGATCGTACTTCAAAAAGAGTGTAGTGGAAAGTCAAATGAATTCAACACATTTGAACGGCCCATGCAAACATCTCGACGACTCTGAACGTGCGATTTTCCCACACGAGGTCCGCAGCCCACACACCGAAAAATAACGAAGCCACCTCCCCACTTGCCGTCTGAGGAATTACGCACTAACAACTCGGCTCATTAGTGTACTCTGGCCGGAGGGACCGAGCGTCGCATGCAGGGAACCACTCGGCGGCGGCGGCGGCGGCAGTCGCTGCCAAATCGATAACTCAGTTGACAGGGCGTGGGGCGCGCCGGAGCGTCTGTCGCGCTGTCGTCGCGCAGGTCAGTTTCGCCCGCGGCCCCCGCGCCCACGCCCACGCCCGCGGTCTCTCTTCGCGACTACTTTGCAAACGAGCCAACAGTGGACGTGGGCACGTCGCTCACCGGGCACGCCATCTCCTCCATTCTCACACTTTGCTCTTTTCTCAGCCACTGTTTCTTCTTCTATTATTCCTCTCTTTATTCTTCTTCCTCACTTTCAACTCCTCTCTCTCATTCTTCTTCTACGCGTACCTCTCTTTCCTCTTCTTCATCAGTTCAACTTCTTTCTGTCATTCTTTTTCTACATCTTCCTCTCTTTCTTCTTATTCTTCTTCGTAACTTTCTTCAACTTCTTCCTCTCATTCTTCTTCTGCGTCTTCCTCTCTTTCTTCTATTTCTCCCTCTCTTTTTTCTTCTCCCTTTCTTTCTTCTTTCTCATCTAATTTCACTCTTCTAAATTCTTACTCCTCTTATTGCTCTTCTTTATTTCCTTTTTGCTTTTTCTTCTCTACGTTCTTTCTTTCCCCTCCTCATCGTCATTCTTCGTACTCTTTTTCGTTATCGTCTTGAAGTCCCTTTATTATTTTCCCATGACACAGCTCAAGTTTCTCGCTTCTCTAAATAATTATTAATTTCACAAATGCAGGAAATGTCGTGGAGACTTACGTAATAAAAAGTTCATAATTCTTAATATAGAATAGATCATTTTCCGTAACGTAAGGACTATTTCAGTTTGTTTCATTCCTTACGGTAAAGTTGAACACACAAACGGGTACAAAGACAGCTATTATTCAACGTACACACTGCAGCTCAAGTGTTCTCTTGAACATTGAGATTTCCTTTGCATTTCGTTGGCCTCCTGACTGTTTCATTAGTGCCCTGGGATAGGCGAGCGATGTGGTGGACATGGAGTACGATGTTATACCTGCAGAATGAAATTTGTATTCGAACTATGTCGGTCAATCTGTTAGAGTTCGGAAACCAGCGCACTGTCAAAAGTGATGGATGTTGGAAGATTCATAATAACTTCTAGACACTAATAATTCATTAATAATTTATTTTTATGCAAAAAGCAATATAACTATATTTTCTTTTAGAATATTCATTACATTCTTCTGATCAGTTGAAACTGAGATTTGTGTTTCTAAAGTAATTTTTAGCATGTTGGTATAAATTGAGTTAACATAGAGCACAGAGTGATTGCCGCTTTAAAGGAAACGAATATGTTTTATTCAATGAATAATTGTTTATTTTCGCAATAGATAGTTGTTGGCAAATGTGTTACTACATATGTGTACATTTATGTGGATTGTAAGTTAAATAGTTGAACATTATACTTCACACTTTATAAAAGAAGAAACTAAAATAAAGTAGAAAATAAAGTGATGGGCACTTTCAAGTCTCTTTGTAATATAATTATTGGCACTCAGAAAAATGGATTGTAAAACGCCCAACGAAGTCAAATAGCATTGATGAACGTAATTGGCTTATTACTGATGGTTTATTTCCATTCAGATATTTAATAAGTCTAAACATTTTACAAAAAATAATATATTACCGTCGTGTGAATCACTTTCCTCTACAGAATCTACTTAGGAAAGGCATAATTTGTGAAACACCTTTTGACACAATAGGCAGTACACACCGTAGTTCTTAAAATTCAATGTGTTTCCACACTGGAAGCAGTTTTGAACAAAATGGGCTCCCGTGGGCTTGCAGAGGAACGAGACTTGCTGCTGTTTCTTTCCATCTTGTAAACGCGTGTAAAAATGCTCGACTCCCCTTATTTATTTCACATCCTATAAGTGTACTTAAACCTTGAATGGATTATAATGTCAATCTTTGAGCAGAATTGGTGTTTGTTTTCCTGAAATTAGCTCGATTACTAGCTTCCTTTAGGTGGGGCGTTTTCTGCCTATCATTCTGCGTGTCTATTTCTTCAATGCTATTCCCAAATCACTTTTCTTGCAGATTTAGTTGTAGAGATGCTGTGGTTAGTGTCTCATGTTGTACAGGCAAAACTACCTTATAATATGTTTCTTATTTCTGTGTTGTCAGAGACTTTGTTTTATTTTTTTATTTTTCTCTTCGTTTGCCCTTCATTTTTTTGCATTTGACTCTTATGGAGTGTTTTCGTTTGACTAGACACATACGGCATTCGATGAATATTGCGTTTGTGTTTCCTTTTCGATGTTTCTGGCCGTATCCTCCTAGTGATAACATTGAACCAAAGAACGTTTATTGAGACAGTAATGGTCATATTCAAATTTCAGTGATGGGCAGGGTGCCCATCAATGGTCAAAATCGTTCTAATGTATATTTTCGCTTAACAAGGCAAACAAGGTTTGAAAATGCAATAATAACATTATGGCAATGCATAAAAATTAAGCTTCTCATTTTACAGTGATGGACACTCCAAGCCCATCATTGTCCGGATGTCAAACGGTATGGGCACTACTTTTTTTTGGTTACGGTCAACTCTGAGAAGGTGAAATCAATACGAAAACGTAGATTATAAACCTAGCTACACTATGCATAGAGCAGGTAGCTAATAAAAACATACAAATTCATTAAAACCCTTAATAACTGGAAACATTTCGCAAAATAATCTATTGCGTTTCAATGGGCAGACGACAAATGGAGCACACCACTAACTACTGAAGTGTACCAACGCTCACTGTGGGGCCATATTCAATTCATAATTCGGGGTTCCAAACGTAAAGACACACACGACAATGAGATTATATGTAGAGAGCCTATCGCTGTTTGAAAATATTTTTTAATACCCCCATACAGTTTCTGTGTCCATCGCTATACTGCTGCTGCCCACGATTGTGCCGGATACACTGCCCACGACAGTGCCCAAACATTTGAAACAGTATATTACAGAGCAACTATCCGCACAATTCTACTAGCACATCTGGCGACAGCTTGCCATCGAGCCTACCCCTAACTCCAGGAAGTCAGTGATGGGCGCAGCTCTGAGCCCGGCTGTCCTAGTAGGCCGGCCGGTCAGTGATGGGCGCAGCTCTGAGCCCGGCTGTCCTAGTAGGCCGGCCGGTCAGTGATGGGCGCAGCTCTGAGCCCGGCTTTCCTAGTAGGCCGGCCGGTCAGTGATGGGCGCAGCTCTGACCCCGGCTGTCCTAGTAGGCCGGCCGGTCAGTGATGGGCGCAGGTCTGAGCTCGGCTGTCCTAGTAGGCCGGCCTGTCAGCGATGGGCGCAGCTCTGATCCCGGCTGTCCTAGTAGGCCGGCCGGTCAGTGATGGGCGCAGCTCTGAGCCCGGCTGTCCTAGTGGGCCGGCGGGCGTGCGTGAGAGCGCGGGCGGCCAACAGGTGTCTGGCGAGGGGCGTGGCTCGGGGAGTGCGATGACGAGGGTCGCTGACAGCGGCGTTAAGGCGCCAGATGTATAGATAAGCGTCGGCCCTCCCGCCCCCACCGCGCCGCCTGGCGTGCCGCGTCGTGCCCGGCACCCGACGGACCCTGCCGCCCACGCACCCGCAACAGTAGCCGGACGCAGTGGTACTCGGCGAAAGGAAATTAAAACAAATTCGGGTTTCACATAGTAGGAGAGTGAGTACATCCTTATTCGGGCGCAACAACTAATTTATACTCCGATTTAAACGTGACTGGAAAAGGTGGCTCAGGGCATCATCTGATGTCTCCGTATTGCTTCTGACCGAGAGGTTCTAGGGTTCGATTGCCGACGGTGGCTGGAATTTCGACACTTTCGACGAGGTCGAACTCAGTTTCTGTCTGAAGGAGAAGCTAGCTGATGGCTGTTCTGATAGGTAGTTTTCTCTAGTTTCTTCGGTCAACAACAGACGAATGCTGGAATAGTACCCTAACAAATAGGCCATGGACCGAGCGCCATATACACTTCCTCTTCCTTGATCTATCCTCCTCTTTCACCGACACACGCTTACTCGTACATGCCCAGCACTACGAGTACCACACATGTCGGGAGATCATTCGGAAGCTTAGAGATTGCCCCGGCCGGGGCGCCGCCACGCTAGTGAGAGATACCCGGTTGGGTGAAATCTCAGCAAGCAGACAGGGGTCGAACCCAGATCTCGCCAACCGACGAAAGATCACTGTCACTTCCCGCAATAAACATGCACTACTCTTACGAATCCCTGGTGGTTTAGCTCATTCGTCAGCTACTTTCTTTATATGACACGACTCCGGGTACAATTCCCGGCCGGGCAAGATTATATTGTGCGTTTTCCTTGCAATATCCAAGTATATGTTGCTGTGTGACGATGAGAAAACTCACTTCTCAGGTTGAAAAGACCAAAATACGGAGTGAGAAAGTCTTCGTGGTCACCACACGTACCTCCATAATCCCAGGCCGTGAGGCCTGGAGCTGCTGATAGGCTCTGACTACGTCCAGACAGACTCTTACGAGACTAATGACTTTAGTAGTTGACGCGCCCGGAATCACGAATCAATAAAAATTACGTCTTAAACGTAGTGGCGCGTGAAAGTCATGAGCTGAAAAGAGAAGACGACACTGTCATCCAATCGAGAGCTTCGTTTCGACTTAAATTTTTGGTATTGGAGCACCCGATTGGATGAAAACGTCTATCCTTCAAGCTCGTGACTTTGACGTGCTACTACGCTTAAATCGAAATCATTAGTCTCGTGAGTGAAGTGCGTCTCGTGAGTGCAGATGGAACTGGTGGTGATGCTTCCCACGGTAGATCTTAGGATCCGGAGCGGACCAACACGTGGTATGGGGTTTTTCTTTCTTTCAGGTATATCTATCCGACGGGGCTGCCTCAGCAGAATTAAGCTCTATGGTCTTATTTCGCATTGATTCGAGGTGATGGACGTGTACAAAAAAGGCGACAACCTCATGAATCCATGGACCATGCATGTCAACAAGGGTCTATTCAAACTGGTGGAGGCTCTGTGATGCAGTTGGACATATATGGGACTCCTGATACGTTTAGATACGACCATGACAATGTCTAATCCAGCAGGATAATGCTACAGCCCACAAGTCCAGAATTGTTACAGGGTGGCTCCAGAAACACTCTTCTGATTTTAAATACTTCCTCTGGCCACCAAAATCCCCAGACTTGAACTAATTAAGCATATCTGGGATGCCTTGCAACGTTCTTTTCAGAATTGATCTCAACCCCCTCGTACTCTTTCGATTTTATGGGCAGCCCTGCAGGATTCATAGTGTCAATTACCTCCAGCTATACTTCAGACATTAGTCGAGTCCATGCCGCGTCGTGTTGCAACACTTATGCGTGCTCGCGGGGGCCCCTACGTTGCTGATGTTGCCACTTTTCGTGTGCTACAGTACTGCTCCGACACTTACCTGATTCATTGGTCAAACAACCTCGGAAAACTGCATATCAGTGCAGCCGGACGCTAGAATGAGTGTGGGGGAGAGATCTTACCGTGTATTAATTCGACCTAGCTACCTAGCTAGTAGTAAAAATCTGCCGTCAGGACCAAAAACGCTAGAGCTGCTACATTGAGACTTAAAAAAATACGTAATTTTTCTATTCTGACAGTTCGGCATAAATTTTGGAAGTTCGAAGCTGTTACTAAGAACTTTCACCTTAAATTTTGATTCAATCTTCTCGATTTTGCACTAAGTAAATTAGAATTCAGCATTTCGCTGAATTTTATACTGCACTATTCAGACGATAAATGCTCAAGGTTCCAAACTATAAGTATTTTCTTATACCTAAATACTTTTTCGAATGTTACGTGAGCTAATGTGGTTTTAACATGTAACTCTTGAATTCGGATAAGATGTGTTTGTAAGTCAATATATGAAAATCTTCATTTACAAATTAAAGATAATGAAAATAACATGGTGAACCCCATCTCAATATTTGGAATTACTGCTCGTTCATTCATTCTTAAGTTTCGGCTACTTTGAGATTTAACACCACTCGCCAGGAATGAGTTAATGATGATATATATCATATTACGGCATGCGTGGTGACTTACAATTGTCTTGCATGTCACAGGCATAAGAGAAAACATCTGTCTTGCATGGGATTAGAACTCATAACCTTCCGTTCCGCGCAGAGAGGTTGCCCTTGAAAACGTGCAATATGTTTGTGAATTAGATCACAGAATGCTAGGAAAATACGAGGAAAAAAATAACTAAACGCAATGAAGTATAATTTTCACTACAATTCTTTGAATGATGACTGTTATTGGGTAGTGAGCAGTCCGCTTTTCTTCCACTTCTAGGTACCAGAGGACTATGCGGAAAGAGGCAGGTTTTCTGGTGTTATTTTTCGTTTCCCTTGCCTTTCATTTCACCATTGCTCCATTGTCAATCGTATAACAACATCAAGATCATCAATTCGTTAACGTAGGTACTCTCCAAGTATGACTATAAGGCTTAGGGAATATGATATTATGAAAAATTAACTGATGAATTTATATAAAGTTACTTTATAAATGTTCAATAAATTATTTTTCCTTATATTTCATTTTCAAGCAATACATGCATTACACTTCTAGTTGATAGTGAACGTAAAAGGCCCAGATAAACGCAGGAATTTCGTAAGGCTATTTTCACACAATAGTGACATTCATACAATCTCTTTCATCTACGTTCGTACAAGTATTTAATTAGATAACGTATCTTTGAATACATACCAAATAAAATATAGATTTGGTCACCTTATCTGGTGACACTATGTGATCAAAAGTATCCGGACACGTCCGAAATGGTGTTATGGTGGGGTCGTGTTGTTCATGGAGGGGGCTTGCACCTCTTGTTTTGTGTGGCACTATCACGGCACAAGCCTACGTGTATATTTTAAACACCGTCTTGCTTCATTCTGTTGAACAGCAATTCGGGCATGGCGATTGAATCTTTCAACACGATCGTGCACCTGTTAATACTGCACGGCCTGTGACGGAGTGGTTACACGACAATAAATCTCTGTAATGGACTGACCTGCACAGAGTCCTGTCTTGAAACCTATCGAACACCTTTGGAATGTTTTGGAACGCCGACTTTGTGCCAGACTTCACCGATCTACATCGATACCTCTCCTCAGTGCAGCACTCCGTGAAGAATGGTCTGCCATTCCCCAAGAAAGCTTTCAGCATCTGATTGAAATTATGCCAGAGATAGTGGCAGCTGTCATCAAAACTAAGGGTGGATCAATACCCTTTTGAATTTCAGCATTACCTATTGAGGGCACCATGAACTGGGAAGACATAATGCA
This sequence comes from Gryllus bimaculatus, assembly GCA_017312745.1. NCBI lineage: Eukaryota > Metazoa > Arthropoda > Insecta > Orthoptera > Gryllidae > Gryllus > Gryllus bimaculatus. The sequence goes on from BOPP01000062.1 coordinate 1,430,318, forward strand.
GCCACGTGTCCGGATTCTTTTGATCACATGGTGTACGTATGATAGAACTTTTAAATGAGCGATTCAATGAAATGTGTTCACACTCCTTTTGTGGATTGTTTTATCAAATGTATGAAGCTGTCGTTTTAAATTTTCAAATATCGGTGAATTCTAATGTAGTTATTTAACATAGTGTATCAAAACCGAATGTATATTATTTTAATTTATTTTAAGTCGCATGAACTGCTAAGGTTATTGGCGACTAACACAATACACATCAACATTATAAATAATTAATAATATAAATTATCATACGTTAAAAAATATTTTTTGGTATCTTACGATTATAACAATTAATTGAAATTTTCTTCCCCTATTAATGAATATTTAGTTCATTGTGCATGGAAGAATTTAAAAAAAATAAAGCAATATGCAGCGAGTACATATGAGTTTGGGTACTTTATCTAATAAAAATGTGTAAAGACATGAGAATATTTTGTTTTAATTCTTAAAAGCACTACTTGTTCTTTACGATTCTGATGTTTAATATATTGGTTGGTACCATTTTCATTCATTTGGAACCACTGCGCGCCGCGAGTAGTGTCTGCGTGCCGACAGCGCCCTCTCGTTCTTGGGTGGAAATCTCTTTTTTGCCCCGGACGGGGACAAATGCTGTAGCGTAGAAACAAGTTTTGCTGCCATAAATTCTATAATGTACTTGTCAGTTCTCTTGGCAGGCTGAAAATTGGAAGCTTTGTAAGATCCCCAATGACAGGACATACTGAGGCTGGACAGTTCTTTAATAGAGAACCCAACCTTTTCTGTGACGGTTGAAAATGTCACAAAACGACAGGTCATGCAAAAACGAATTCCGATAATGTATTCATAGGATTTTTTAAAATTGTCATTGAACATATTAAATTACATTGCTTCAAACTGTGCATAAAAATATAGTACTTGAATAATGTGGCTAATATCATGTGTGTGATATGTAAAGTTTTAAGAAATAATTTTAATGTAATTTTTTTTGTGGTTAAAACTAGAATTTGTGAAGGTATTCAAAAGTACTTTAGTTATAATTTTAAAATAACAGAATCTGGTAGTTCAGTTATATTAATTACAATTATAGACTGATCAGTTCTGTAGGAATATTTTCCTTCACCTCGGGGCAATAATGAATAATCATAATTTTGGACATTTCCATTCCTTATTCTCCACATTGCACACTGAGGTACTGCAATGCAAAGTGCATTGAAGACAATTGAACAAATTATTGGAACGGAATGCTCTGTCACTTTGTTCTCTGAAAGAGGGACAGTACATATTAACCCCAATAAATGTTGACATGTTGGAATAATAAACTTGTTAGCCACCTCTCTAATCATTGATTAAGTCTTGTTTCTTCTTCCAACAATAATTTCGAGTGCTGAGTCATAACAGAAAGGGTCCCTAACTGCCGAACAAACCGCTTCTCTCCAACGATTGAATAGGTTAAAGACCAGGTGTACAAAGCCCTCGAGTCTCAAAATCTCGCAAAGAGAATCACGTCTTTTCTTCATTTAATACTGCCATTCTGGGGGAAATTTAAAGGAATAGAACAATCATCACACCATTTTAAATAACTTTCCGGTTTAGGTTAATAACATATTACGGTATGGTTTTGATTTCGGATATTGATCACAAAACGCTTAGATTAGTTCCACCTTTGAGATAGATCAATAACTGTTTTTCAATTTTTTTATTAAAATAATAATGCAACTGATTAAGTTCTTAACCCGTTTCGTCTGACTCGTCTGTGGCCATGGTGAGGCCCGTTCCGTTAGAATTGCATTTTATCCCACAATTTATTTATTTATTCACTTGCTTTTCAGCTCTACAATTTTTAATTCTCCGTGTATAATAACCTTGTGGTTGATTTGTTAGTTTTGCCCATGCAGGTATCATAAATAATGTTCAACCCCATAAATAGTGGATTGTGGATTACTTGCTCGCGAAGTGTGGTATTGTAATTTAAACTTCATTGAGAGAACACCGTTAATAAAGGATTTTTTTCAGAAAGTAAGTTTGTTGTAGATTAGAGTTGCCAGGCTTCAGAATACACGTTAAACGAAATAAAGTGCCAATTGACTGTTACTGGAAATATTGGAGCAATTCACTATTCACAGACATTGTCGTAAATCATAATAGTAAAAACTGCAATATATTGCTACAAGCTGCGACATTAGAGAAGAGATGGATTACTGATCTTGCTAACAACACTAGCCTCTAGTGAAGACATATATTTCTAGACGAGAGGAAAACTCATCATGGTCAATCAAGTATGTTGCAGAATATTTATTTTTTTCTTCGTGATTTCAGTTGGTATGTTTCATTTACCCAATATGGACAAAGGAAGGAAAAGGTCTAGCTCAAATGTATCAAAATAAAATAATACTAAATACACCCAGAATCTTTCTACACATCAACAAAGAATATGCAGAGACAGAGAAGGTGGACTGAAGGGCTCTCAAAATGCATGAGTTATTCTGAGAATTCATGTGACAGTTCTTCTGACACTAGTGGCGCTGAGAATAACATTTCCATCACCAATTAACTCAATGATGATTGGTTAATTCTCAGCATAAGTACGTAAGTATAGTGCAGGTTTTTCCTCGGGAGGTGGCGGTGATCTTCCCCCGCTGGATGACGCTGGGCGCCGACCTACCGGGGTTTTACCCCAAACAGGTATCTCCTTGTTGAAGAACCTTTGGAGTACACCAGATCCATGATACTGTAACAAGTTTCCTTTCTATAGTATCATGGATCTACTATACCCCAACGATTCTTTTTTTTCGGTGCGGGGCACGCCCCAGGCGGGACAAGCTCTAAGCTTCCGACCGGTCATCCAGCTTGTGTAGCATTGTAGTGCACGTAAGAGTAAGCGTGTATTAGTGGGAGGTGAGGATCGAACATGGAAGAGGAAGGAAAGATCACGTGCGATCCGTGGCCCGTTTGTTAGGGTACTGCTCCAGCGTTCGACTGTTGTTGATCGGAGAAACTAGGGAAAACTACCTACCAGACCATCCGGCCACCAGAATTCTCATTCACACACCGACTTAATTCACCCTATGTAGCTAGTGTCAAAAATCCTGCCACCGTCGGGACTGGAACCGGCCATTCAGAGGAACCGCAGTGACATCAGTTAATGCTCTAAGCCCCATCTCCCGGTAATTTCAACTCAAGAGGAAGAAGTCGTTGAAAGAGAGTTTTTTAATGTGTGTCTCTACATTGTTTCATCTTCTAGTATTATATATTTCAGCTTAATAGTCCATACGATTTTATTTTTTGTATATTACAAACGCACAAAACGAAAAAAAATGTAATTCCGCGGCGAATAATAGTGATTTTTTGACTGAACAATTCGTATTGTAAGCCTATGTTACCAAAACATAAATAATTATTGTACTTAAATGAAATAAATTATTTCCTCTAACACTGGGTAGTCAGAATCCACGTTTTGTGGGTCTTTGATACTAAAAATGGGTTTATGGAAATACGCCAGTCTTTTTTTTTCTATCAAAATCCTACGTCGGATTTTCACCAAAATTGATATCTACTGATCGATCTGGATGATGTCGCGGCCCTTTAACTTTTAAACAGATATTTTAATTTTTCGGGGTATTTTACATGAAGACTCAAGGTCATTTTCAATTTTTACTTGAAAACGGCTCCAAATGTTTAAATTATTTTTTTATCATGTAGATTAAAATTCAAATTCTCTGAATTTTCAAAAATTCAGAGAAGAACTTAAATTTTTTCTTCCATTAGAGAATTGAGAATTTGGAAAATGGAAAAAAATGTTTAATGGGCGCCGATAGATAGAAGCTGGGAATAGGATCGGGCACTGCCAACTTTGTCCCACTCCTGTGTAAAATCGCTGGATTCGACGATGTCTTATCCTGGCAGGCCTGGTTCATGAATTTAGCTGCAAGGCAGCACATATAGATTTTGTTGCCGCAACAGAATATTAAACATGGACTTACTCTCGGGAAATTGTTCAGTGTCATAGCTACATTTGCACTAATACACTTGCGACACACGTGGAGTATTAAATTAGTGGTGTTACAGAATAGCATAGACTTTCTCGTAGTAGTTATTTTTCTAATTTCTTTGGTCTGAGCTAGCTTTCAGGTTTCGTTCCACCCTCTTCCTAGCTGCAATCTATCGCCACCCAAAGTACATTTCTTTAAATTATTCTCTATTTTTCGATTTCCAAATGGTATAAACGAAATATTACTTTAATAATATTATAGAAGACTTAAACCTCGCCCTAGAGGAACATTTTCGTGACAAATTTGGAGTCGTTTCAAAGAAAATGTTTAAACATTTCTATAAATGCGAAAATTGAAGATATTTTCATAGAAAACTTTTGACTTTTAGAAAAACGTCTTTGAAAGTAATTTCATGCACTTCTATTCACAAATGAAATAATGTATACAAATCGCTGGACAAATGCATATTAATGGCGTAAGAAATATTTTAGAAAATTAAAATTAATACTTAATTTTTACAGTTAATTTTGGAAAAAATATAATGGTGCTACATAATGGCAACCTCTTTCCCGTATTAGGTTTCTATTTTCTACTAGGACCAGACCACATACTCTTGCCAGTTGCCATTTATCGCCACCCATAGGACATGTATTTGAAAATTTCTTAATTCTTCCGTTTCTTAATATTACAATGGACATATTATTTTAAGAATACTAAAGAACAGTAAAACCTCACCCTAAATGGCAATTTTCTTTGAACAATTTGGAGCCGTTTTAACAAAATGGCGTTTAAGCGCTGCTGTAAATGCGAAATTTGATTTGATGAAACTGCTGAAGACAAAAGGACAAATAGGTAATGAAAGCAGTGGCGCAGTGACAGACTAAGAAAATGAGAGATCCACTAGAAAACCTTCCGCGAACTCTCTTAACGCTAGTGCACATGAACCGACCAGAATGTGAGCCAAGAGGTGCAAAGCAAGCGCGGTGGCCGCCACGCTAGGGCCGCTCGTTGCCATATCCTGGCGGGTGGGGCGCGTGGCCTCAGCCGCGGCGAAGCTGCGTGAGGGTGCGCCCACGCGCTGATTTCGCCGCCGCCGCCGGCGCCGCCGCTGCCACCGCCAAGGCGACTGCCAAAAGCGTTACCGCTACCATCACCGCCACGGCAATAGATAGATAGATTTATTATTTCTGCAGGTAGGTTTATACAATCTGGTGACAGAACGCTACAACTAACTTATTACAGTTAAGAATATTGATACAATGTAATTTTAAAACATTTTAAGACATTAATTGTAATAATAATAATATGATAACAATAAAGACAATAACAATTAGAGCATTAATTCTACATTTTATGACAGTCCTGCACATATATTTTAACTAATAAATACACTTTTTGAACACAATTCACTTCACTCCACTACACGTGCACTTGACTTCTCTTTCCACTTCTCTATTGTGCTACACTTCACAACACGTCACGACATTCGAATTCAACTACTACTTTAAATATAATTATATATTGAACAAAGCAATGCATTTAATATTTATCACAATACTAATAAAAAATAACAATTATAATAAAATATTAACTATTTTAATAAGCCTAACGCACTAATTAATACATTTTACTAAAGTCCTTAATTAAATTTACTTTTAAAACTTTGTACACCGAAAGGAAAGGGTTCGATGGCTGGCGCGTCACTACCACCGCCACCGGCACGCCACATCGGACCATCGCACCGCCACGCCACCGGGCATCTGCACGCCACGTGCACACGCCACCGCCACAGCCATCCGGCCAATCGCCACCTGCCAACCGGCACCGGGCACGCCACGCACCGCCACCGGCATCGCCACGCCACATCCGGCGCGACCGCCACCACGGCGGCCAGCCACCGCCACCGCACCACAGCCACGAGCACACCAGGCACGGCCGTCCGCCATCGCCACCAAGCACCGGCCACCGCACCAATGTGCACCGGCCACGCCACCGCACGCCATCGCGGACCACACGCCGCCGTCACCTGCCACCGTCACCGCCACGCACGCATGCGCACCAGGCCACGCCACGCCAGACGAGCCGCCCAATGCCACCAGCCGCGCACCGCCACGCGCCAGCGCCACCGCAGCCGACCCGCCTGCGTCACCAGCCACCGGGCCAGCCGCCACGCGCGTCACCGCAGGGCCTCGCCACCGCCACCGTCACCCTCCGCCACCGCCACCCGCCACCACCGCCACCGCACCGCACCGCAACAGCCACGCACGCCACCCGCCACCGGCCACCGCTACCGGCCACGCACGCCTACGCCCACCGGCCACGCACCGTACCGTACCAGCTAGCTCCGGCCACGGGCCACGCTACGCTACCCGCTACCGCACCGCCACCACCGCCGCCGCCGCCACGCACTACCGCGGCGCACCTGCGCCGTCACGCCACGCCAAGCAGCCTGCGCCGTCACCGCTCCGCCACCGCACCGCCACACGCCCCGCACCGCCACGCACCGAGCCCGCCACCGCCACGCTACCGCCACCGCCACCGCCCGCACGCCACGCACCGCTACGCTACCGCACGCCACCGCTACACCGATACGCTAGACCCGCACCGCACCGCACGCACCGCACGCCACCCCACCGCACGAGCTACCGCACGCCACCGCCACCGCCACCGTCTCACCGCCCGCACCGCTACGGCCACGCGCCACCGCCCCGCACCGCACCGCCACGCCACCGCACCGCACGCCACCGCACAGCCACGCTACGCACCGCCACTGCACGGCCACCTTGCACCGCTACTGCCACGGCACCGCCACCGGCTACCGCCACCGGCCACCACCCTGTCTCCGCCTCGCAACACCGTCACGCCACCGCACCGCCTCCACTTGCCACCGCCACTGCCCCGCACTGCAACGGCATGCCCACAGACCGGCCTCTACCACCTGCATGGCCACCGCACTGCCACCGGCCACGCACCGCCACCGACCGCCACCGGCAACTGCCACTGCACGCACTGACCTCGTCACTGCTACCCTCACTACACCGTTGCCACGTGCTACGCACGCACCGTACGCTTACCTGCCCACGGCAACACACCACCACCGGCGTCCCGCGCCACCTTATCCGCCGCCTCTGCCTCCGCCGTCCGCCCGCCGCAACCGCAGCCTCCGGTTCGACGCTCTGGTGCGGGGGCAGGGAGCCGCGGTTATATTGAGGGAGTCGCGCCGTTGTGAGATGGAAGTGGACACTTGATGATGCGCCACGTCTCGGGGCGGCGGCGGCTGACGCGTTGCGTGAGCGTGCGCTGGGCCCCTGTGGGAGGAGCCCTACGCCCCGCGACGCCATCCCGGGCCCCTCCCGCAGACGGCATCCGGCCCCCGGCCCCCGACGCCGGGCCTCCGCCGCCCCCGCCGCAGCTTCCCGAAGCCCTCGCCCGCCTCGCTCGGGCTCTTTCACAAACAACGCCGCGAAGCCTCAACTCGACTCTCGGAAGTGACACGTTATGGTACGTTACGTTACAAGGACAGAAAAGGTGTTTTTTTTTTTTATCGAGGCTGCTATTCCGATGGTCGCAAATATCCTCCATTCTCCCTTGAAACGTATTGTATTTTTTGCCACGCATGTGTATATTACCTTTCGTTTATTTATGTGTGTAATAAATTCGTGATCTACTACCATTAGAATGGATATCTAACACAACAAAGTAAGAAACCGGTGTTCGCGAAGTCAATGTAATCGAATATGAAGAAATTACGGTAATTCTTTCAGAAATACTGGAAATTGCAGGAGAAGCTAATGTGGAATTAGCGTCCAGTAGGCCTAGTAGTATTTCGAAATAAATTTATATTTTGTAGGACTGTTGTTTCTATTTAAAGTATTTGAATCGGAGAGGGAAGGGACTTTTCTCTGTAAGTAGGCAAAGTCTTTGTTTGCCTCCTTGTTTGAACAATGAAGAGCTTTATGAAATAAGTGTAGCGTAGGTAGACTTTCTAAACAAGGACGACAAAAATAATGATTTTAATGAGAAAACAATTTCTTCTCAGCATATGTTTAGCAACTAGCTGGCTGAATGAGTTGGTAAAACTAATAACTATTTTTGTAATATATATCTTTACCATGACGTGTTCCTGATTCATGACATTTTCTCTTGCTAACATTTACAAAGATCAAATTTCGTCCTTTCTTTTCCTTTTAATCCTTTTCTTCTTTACTTCAAAAGTCATTCGCAAGTGAAGTAGCTAACCGTATTTCTAAACATCATAGTTCGGTCAGAATCAATGTCGACGTGCGTTAAGGGGGATGTGATGTACTGTTAAGGGGGAAGATGCATAATAAACAAGAAACAACTGATAGAGTCTCACAAGAGAATGAAAAAATATGCAGTACAAAACGTCAAAATATGTACATAAATATGAAATGAAAACAGTACATATTTAAAATCGAATATAATATCAAATATTAAAGTACTCTCATTATAAAACACATTTACATAAGACAATATAACAATTACAAAAAATTCCTAAACAAATGTTTTTTTAAATTTTAAAAATCCCACCAGTAACAAAAAAAATGTTATCCACGACAGTAGATTAGCAGCCAGACTAAGGTGCTTGTTAATAAGCAAGGTTATATTCACTTTCAGCGTTTCAGGCCATCGTAGAAACGGGCGATTTGCACGACCTGCAAACAATCACTGAAGTGTGCAACATTCTCAACGAAGTGTTACATGTCAGCGATCGCCAAAATTACTCGGAAATTAAGATTAAATGTCACGAAACGACATCACTGATACTTTTCTTACCTACATTTCACTAATAATGTAAGAAAAGATACTGATTTAAAACAAATATTTTTCATAAAAGAATTTAAGAAAATTTATTGAATAAAACTTATTTTGTGAAAATAGCAAAGTATATAATATAGTACTAAATATGTAAAGATATGTAAGGAAACAATTAGATATTGTGTTAGAAGAGAGACTATTCACCAAGACTACAATTTTGAGAACGGTAAGTAGAAAGAAAAAATAAATAGTTACATAAAGGTCCGGTCTTGATCCATCAGTAATAATCGAAATCGTTTTCATTAGAATGTACGGCATTCACTAAAATATGCAAGTTACGTAAACTCGTTAAAATTTAAAGAATTTTTAAAGTTTATGGAAATCTAAAAATGTTCTTTAATATCATTTTAAGAAAATATTCTTTCGAAATGAATATATGTTGTAACTTTCAAAGTTTATGACCAACCTTGTGTCTCCTCATTAAAAGTCACATACACCCTAATATTTTGTTTCATAAAATATGACAATATTTTTTCAAAAAATTGGTCAAACGTGATATATTAAGGTTTGTCTATTTCTGTAAGTGTATCAGAATAAAATTTGTGTATAATAATACATTTGAGATGTAGTTTTGTCGTAGGTTTTTATTTTCGTAAAAAGCCTTTTTGGAACATTTGTTATTTTTCCATGCAATTTTGCTTCAAAATTATGTGTCGATTTTTCACCATTTTATATCCAACGTTTTCTAATTTGCTTTCATATTCTCATATTGTTATTCCATAACTAATATTTACGTAATGTTGCTCATTTCTTTAATTTGTACTCTTCTATTTACTTGACTTAGTATTCTATGCTCCGACTAAGTTTTTAATTTCGCTTCCTTAGAATAAGTACATTTGCTATTTCATTTTATACTGGATTCAAAGTTTTATGTTTCAAATTTTTTACCATTTTATTTATTCCAAATTATGTATTAGGTTATATCTTATTTGTAATTTGGAAATTATTTCTTGTAGTACTAAAGATGGCCGCAATGCGACCGAAAAGACATTCTACGAAAATAAAGGCGATGAAACAACGGCTCACATCTACTATTATGATGCAAATGTCTTAAATTCTATACCATTTCCTACCAATCTGATTAAAAAAATCATCTACCATTAAACAAACTTGGAAAGCAAAATATAAAGTATGTTTCTCTTGGTGAAGAATGTTATTGCTCTTATATTCGCAAATACAAATCATAAATGTTTTACTTTTTGTTATCAATAATGACAGTGAGAAAAATGAGACCACAAGTCTGTTTTTGAGGTTTACTAAGTACGATACCTCAAAATATATGGAAATATAGTTGGGAGCTAGCTCACCCCCATTTATGGCAAAGAAGATAAAACACACATTCCAAGAAAATATTGTTCATATGCATACGAAGATGTTTCAGTGCCAACTCAATTTCTCAAGGAAATGAAAACGACACAACTGCACCAGACCACCCGAAAGCAGTGAGTTGTGTTAGTACTACTGAATAATACGTGCAGGTTATTTGCTTCGCTTCAGATAAGATAAACATTGGGTGTTTTTTATGCCGTGGCATGAATAAACGTAATAAAGAATGCATTGTACTACACAACGTTATCAAGTCTAACAGAAATTGTTACACCGTATATTATAGCTTAAAATGCAGCAACGTCGGTAATCACTAGTAAAGATAGATGATTCGTATACAAATAAGTCTCAAAGTATCATTTGCGTTTTTCAATGAATCAAATAATTGTTGGTTACTCTGTGTTGAACATCATCATTTGTTTCTCTCTCAGCTCTCCCTGTATTGGAGAATATTAGTATATTAACTACCCGTACTTTTTGTCTTACAACTCGAGTAGTTATAATTCATGTAATTATAACGATGACGAAGTGATAACAGAGAAATCCTTAGAGTCAAGTTTCACATCGACTAATAGAAAAATTACGATTTTTCACTTTTCAATCAGAGCGACAAGTGTTCACCACCATCTCAAGTGCCATGTTAGGCCTTCTGCACCTTCGTATTTTGGCTTGAACTCTTACGATTATCTGAGAGACTGGGTAAACATTTTACACACTGATCGGATGTTTCCATGCTGATTCATTTTTTCTTCTCCGTATATACTATAGTAAACCATGTCTTGAAAACGATCTCGAACGAATATCAAATACGGTCGTAAAATTCGTGTCAAAATGTCGTAAATAAAAGAAGTGAATTTGTTAGTTCTAAGTTATAGTTATTTACGAGATTAATAATAATAATAATAATAATAATATAAAAACTGTCTGATTCATATAATATTAAATTACCTTAAGTAAAATAAACTTCTATAATCTAACACCACACTCAATATTTGTTCAATTAAGACCACATTGCTCTGGCACTTCACTTCACTATGACCTTTAAATTACTTCCTTAATTATTTCTCTGTTCTACATTGCACGACACCTCACTTCACATATATCACTAATGCTTCGCTTTATCCTACTATTCTTAGTTAAGTCCCTCATTTACTTAATAATACCCTAAATTAATTTCTTCAACGTTTGAATGCTTCCAGGAAAGGATTCAAAGGATTTTGCCGGCAATCTATTCCATTCTTTTATCATTTGTGAAAGATAATTTCCCGACATCTGTTCTCTATAGCCTTAAATTTATTTTGTGCCTGTAATCCCCTCTTTTGTCGTACCCTAGTGTCGTAAAGCATCAGATTACAATAGGAGATTCGAAAATTGCCAAACGGCGCCGTTAGGCCGTGTTTGGTAACCGATTGAGCATTGTAATAAGATGATACGACACGAATCCACTTTGTAAAAACGTTTTGTCCACTTTGTAAAAATTTGTTAGATTTAATGTGAAATTTCATTACAAGCCTTAAATTAGTATTCATACGTTTTCTCTCATAAGTGGTGACACTGTTCTCAACAAGGAAAACAATTGAAACACACTTGGTGTATACTTATCGACGTAAGTGAATGCAGTTCTGTTTTGGAAATAGATATAGCAGCAACTACTGCTTTAGAAACATTGTTACTAAACAAATCAAAAAATAAATATGAGCGTGAGTATTTAATTTTTAAAGATTGGTGTGAAAAAATTCATTCCATATCGAAAAAAGTTTCGATTGCTTAGTTTTCTCTTAAGTTAGAAAAGGAGAAACCAAGAACTCTGTGGTGCTCTCTACTCTATTTTAAAGAGTGCAATATAACATGACAACATTCCTATCAAATGCAAACGTAAACCGCGGATCGAGTTCACGACTTCATGGCTGTCTGGATGACGCCGCATCGTTGGCTCAGAGGTCGACGTTTCGCCTCTCATATCGCAGCCTTCCTGAAGACGGTAACATCGCGGTGCTGCGCGTCCGATATTTTATATCCAACAGCCAAAAAAAACATTGACATCACTAAGTTTTCTCAGTTATTAGCGTTTTTAAAGAAGAAAAATGTAGGATAAAAGACAAAGAAGGCCAAAATATGTTTAAAAGAAGAGTGGCAAAATACATCAATGCTTTACCGCACTGGTGTTGTAATGAAGTAAAATACCACACTACAGCTTTAGAATTTTAAAAGTCTGCTAGATTAGCCGTACGTGAAATGGTTGTACGGGAAAATCCAAATTTCATCGTGACCTCGGAGATACTATGATCCATCACTCATGCGCCGACTATAACACCACCTTCAAAATCACTTAAAAAGTGCTAACCTGTCATTGTGGCGGCAGTAACCGATCTTATAACTGTGCCAGACTCTGGTTGCCTCATATTACCGTCCGGAGCGCCGTATTCTGATTTGTCCCAGATCTCTTTATTTGAATCCTGTGCATGGCTGTACCAGCCTTTTTGGCTCTTCAGTGTATTTCCTTTCATAAGAATATTATCCACATCATACACTCATCACGATCTGGAACAGTGGGAAAGTTTCGAAAAAAACGAATTTGAAATCGCTGCATTGCCATTTTGCGATCATTCAGTGCGTCAAACGAAACGCAGGTTTGAATTTTTCAATTTCGAATTTTATTTCTGAAAACACAGAGAGTTCATCTACAATGGAACCAGCACAATCGTCTTTACTGTTCTTTGTTTAAAGGACACAATTTAAAGAAAGAACTGGCAGCTTGAGAAAATAATTGTTAAAAATTGAAAACTTGCTGTTTATCCAAAATTATGCCAAAAAATTCTCATATTTTCGTAATAAATGAACATGATCTGCTTTGATGATATGTTTTTCAGAAACTGATTTTCTTAAAAGAAAATATTATTTTTGTAATTGCAAGTGTAGGAAGACGCCGAAATAATTTTGAATTTTTGCAATTTTCGAAACTTCATGGTGTGTGACCTACGCAATTTGTTTAAGTCTTTTGCTCTATCAAAGAAAAAAACATTAAAGAAAAAATGAGCCATTTCTGAGGAAATTTTGAAAACTTTTTTGAGACGTCATGTAAAGTTGCCCTCAAAATTAAAAATTTCCGTTTTAACTGCGACATCATTCATATCTATCAGGGAATATCAATTCTGGTGAAAATCGCGCTATCGGTTTATCTCCTAGCTTTGTTCAGAGACAAATGGACGGACAGACGTCTTGCCGTCATTGATTTTTCGAAGTAAGGTGTACTAAATGTGGATGCTTATGACACATGTTAGAGGAAGTAATTTAATACTATTAACAAATTCATTCATTTTTTCCCACACAAAGGCACGTCAAGAAAAGTTTTTCCGTCGAAAATCCCACGTTTTACACCTAGCATTACAATACTTTTCTATACGTCGCACCGGGAGACGTGGCTCAGGGTATCAACTGACACTGCAATGCCTCTGGCCGGGAGGTCCTAGGCTCGACTTCCAGTCGTGGCAGGGTTTTCGACACTGTCTTTTCACTGAGGTCGAATTCAGTCGCTGCCTGGAGGCGAATTCCAGCGGCCGGGTGTTTTAATCGATAGTTATCCGCTGTTTCTTTTATCAACACCAGGTGAATGCCAGAACAGAACATCCACTACACTTACGGGACTAACGTCCAGTAATTAGCGGTTGACGTGGCCGGAATCATTAACAATCAATCATCAATGTATACGGCGCAAGCAGTAGGCGGGGAAGTGAAATAGGCCTTGTAAAGCGGTGAAGAGCGTATCGCGTCCATCGTGCCATGGCGCTTAGAAGGGGGGGGGGCGTTGGCAGGGCGGCGGTCGCCTGGAAGCCAGGAGACGCCCCGGTCCGCGTGCCGCACTTTGGATATTGACTCGCCCCGTAACTCGATTGCCGCCGGCCCTTTGTTGGCGGGCGACGGCACTCGCCCGGCCGGGTTGCGAACCCGCTGCCTTGGAGCCTAACCTCGTTACGGCGATGCGCCCCTCCCGGAAGTCAAAGCCCGGACCCGCGCGCTGATGCATCGGCGCGAGTCGCTGCTCAAGGGGCCTGGGCGCTGGCCCAGGAAGGCCGATGGGAGGTGCCTAAGAGCAAATAGACGGAAGGCCAACGTTGCGAGAGAGGGTGACCGGTCGTAGTGTTGTCAGACTGTGCACCTTCCGCGTCTGGGTACTGGGGTTCAAAGCCGGGGTATCGATGGGGAACGTGTGGCAGGTTCGTCATTTTCCTTAGTTAATTTCACTATTGTTCTATGATCACTCAAATTCTATTAACATCAATCATAACGAATAATCGATAAATGAGATTTCGGGCACGGCAGGTACTCAGGATCGGAATGCAGATTATACATTGGGAGAGCCGGTGACGGCCCGGGAGTTATCAGACCGCGCAGCTTCCGTTTCTGGGTATCGGGGTTCAAAACCTGGGGTATCGATGAGGAACGTGTGGTGGTCAAAGTTTTCGTCGTTTACATTCGTTAATTCCATCGTTGCTCCATCAGTTATGTCAGGAAAAACACAAAGAAATAAACAGTTAACAAATGTTTATTGGGTCCTTGATACAATTCAGTTCGAACCGATAACAATGCTTCGTTCCACATAACCAGAAGATATACTACAATCAAAGCACTGTTGACGTCACTAAGAGAACTATCAGTTCAGTGCCGATGTCACCAGAGTCGAAATATAATAATCAAATAGCGGGCACGGTCGGCGTAGGAAGAGTGACAATAACAATTATTAACACTTTGGAGCGCTCTCACAAAACCAGACTACTTTCTCCGATACTCGCGGTTCCCCCGGCGATATCACCACCGCTGACTCGCCTCAACCTCGCGTTGACTGCGTAGCGAGCCTCGGCAGCGAGCGTTGCCAAGCAGTGCACACGCAGACTTCGAATGACTTTATGTATCCATAACACTATCGTCATTTAAATATTATCTTAATAACGAATAATCAGTATTTGAGTCTCAGTTACGGTAGGAAATCTAGGTACTGAGGATTGTAATGCAGATTATCATTTAAAAAGGAAATAGAATAACTTTACCTACTACAATTTATCACAAATTAAAATTCGATTTCTAAAATTTTCAAGAAAATGAAATAATAAATTAATTATGGTATGAGAACTGGTGATTGAGTTACAACAGAAGAAAACATGATTCAGTTTGTTCTGTTAGCAATGAGAACTGTTTTTGAATACGGATCTGAAGAAGAAAAAAACACAGTAGTTTCAAGATGTTACTCTTATATTACAGTACTCCAACGTCAATGTGTGGCATTCCTACTAAAGTGTCAAGCGTACGCTTACGGATGTGTATCTGAAATTATGGGCAAGATGATGAATCCTTGCAGGATTCTGCACTCGGAATTGTCGGTAGTTGTGGTAAAAGATCGGCATTAAGGGGTTTCATTGATTATTGTGTTTCCAAGAGCTTCAAACATGGTCTTTAGACTCGTAAATGTAGTGCATATAACATCCAAAGAGATGACAGTGAAGAATTTAAACAAAGTATATGTACTATAAACACTTTTTCCTCCATTGATGTTGAATTTTCTTTTGCAGGTTCAAAAAAGTTACATTTGATCTTAACTACTTACTTATCTGAGCTTCTGAATTATATCACTACTTCAAAACGTCTTCAGAAATGACTCCGAAGAAACGCTTGTAAACTTCTACGAACTCTTGCCGTCTGAGGCTCATACCATCGAGACCGTAACTTTTCGCCAAACATTTGTGGTAATTGCTTCATCCTACACATACAAGTTTTCAGATAACTGTCCAATAGAATGTCATTAAATATTTTTATTTCTATTGGGCCATTTACGCAGTTTATGACAGTTAATTTCTTTTAAGTGAGCCCAAAAGCACTCTGCTGACTGAAGTTTGACCCTCTACTGGTTCTCCTACGCATTCTACCGGTGCAATTCCAATATTTCGTGCTGTCCCGTTTCGACCTCTGCGGCTACTACAGGGATTAGATCGCCCCACTCACAGTCGGCACGATACACACCTACACCCACCCACACACACACACACACACGCGCACACACAAAATCTACTGCCTACACAAAAAACAACTGAAGATACAATCGCAAACGCAGATCAAAGCGTCTCTGTAAAGCCGGGTCTGACACGTTTAATCACTATTGTCCCAATCGACACCGTAGACGTAACATTTACTCCGTCTCCTAATACTACACTTACAGGACACCTCATTGATTCTATGGCCATAAACGGAACCATTATTTGCCAGTACTACTTCTTTCTCCTCATTTTGCAAGATTTCCAACATTTTCATAAAACCATAGAATGCAAGTATCGAGACTCAATAAGTGATTATTCAATTTCAAAAAATATAACTCTTCATGCACGTTAAAGTGAATGGAAGATAAGAAATAATAAAAAGCAATCTGTTTTCCCACAAACTATAAAATGCACTAATTTTTGTAACGATATTATTTTCTATTTAAAAATATTAGTACTAAATTAATGTAACAATATGGTTTGATCACATTTACGTAACTGTACGTACATTATCAGGTATGCCATAAATATAGATAACGTTCAGCTTTAAAAAAGTAACATTGGACTTTGGTTTCTTGAAGCTCCAAACTCGCTCACCTCGCCTTGTCCCATTCGTGTCCCACCCTCCTTACCGTCACACCTTGTCCCCATTTCATCTCCTCTTCGTCCCACATCTTTCCATCTCCTCCTCACCGGGTCTCTTTCCGTTCCATCCGAGCCAGTTCTTCTTACTCAGCGCCCGCGCCGCTTAGCTGGACCCCGCTTCGTCCCGCACCCATCTGCCTCGGTCCGTCCGTCTCCGCTACACACTGTACCATTTAGTCCCGCCCCGCTCTGCCCAGCCCAACTAAGCCCCACAACGCCCCACCTTACCACGTCCAACCCCGTCTTCATTCCCAACCCCCTATTCTATCCCATTTTATTCCATCGCGCTCCGCACTGCCCTGCACCGCTCTACACCGCTCTGCTGTGCAAACTCCGCCCAATTCCATACCGCCCCGAGCGCGGGTCAGATAACATCTGCGAGGGAGAGCGTCCTCTGCGCGATGCCCGCGCGTCGCAGGTCACACCGCCGCTCTCGCTGCTCCGCGGCGCGTGCGAGAGCTGCTGGCGAGTTAGACGTGTTCCAGATGGCAATGCTCGACTCTCTCGGAAATAGGACGCCAGCGGTTGGGTCGAAATCTTCTGCTGCGGTCGTCGGCGCGGCGGGGGCATAGGAGGATACAGAACTCGCGCGTACGACGGTGGCAGTAGCACCTCGTCAGCTCTCTTCCTCTGATATAGGCGGCGCACGGCGCCGGCCAGCCTACGAGCCATCCTGTAGTGATCTAGATTGGGGAAGTGGAGGGGCGGGGCAGGCAACAAGCGGGGGGGCGGGTGGAGTGCGGGCGCTGGTGGAGTCTCGGAGTGAATAGCGGGAGAGGTAGAGGGATGATAGGTGGCTGGGGCGGGCCGGACGAGGCTGGGAAAGAATGGTATAGACGCTAGAGTGGCGTGGCGGAGGAGGAAGTGGTTATGGAGACGTAGCCAGGGCGGAAAAGGTTGGACCTAGAGTTACGTAGATGGAAGTGGGTTAAGAGAGGAAGGGGTTGGGGTGGTTGGTGCGGGAGGCAATGAGAGAGTCGGAGAAAAGGACATGAGAGACTCACGGCGCGGGCAGAGAAGAAGGCCCCTCTCCCTATCACCCGCACTTGGGTAAATATTTGGGAAGAGACGGAGCGGGGTGCGAGAATGGAGGTCGTTGCGGCGTGTAGTGGTATTCGCATAGCGGACGAAGGCGGGCCGAGGCCGCCGGCGAAGGCGGAGAGTGAGTAGCGGGGCGAGGTCGTCCTTGTGGGCGTAGGGCGGGTGACAGAGGGGGGCAGAGGGGGGGGGCGGCAAGTTCCTGGGGGTTCGGGGAGGGACGGGAGACACGAGGGCTGCCGAGGCAGGCGAGGAGGGGCGAAGGCGTGTGGAAGGGGCGGCGGAGGGCGGGTGGTGCGGGCGAGGCGGGCGAGGTCGGTGGTCGAAGCGACCGGAGGCGGGCGGGGCGAGGCGAACGGCGGAAGCTCGTGGGAAGATGGGCGGGGGCGCAGACAGCCGGCCGGTGGAGACGGGGAGTGGCGGGCGGGCGGGGTGGGGTGGCGGCGCGGAATGCGGTGGGATCAAGACGGGCTGAGAAAGTGAGCGAAGCGCGGGGACGAGAGTATGGCATGGTGGATCTAGGTCGTGGGGGTTGATGCTTAGGACAGCACTGGTGAGGACGGGCGGGGATAAGAACTTCCGTCGGTGGGGGAAGACGGTTTCCTCCCGTGGCACCGGTAAACACGAGAGTGGAACAGGACGGAACGGGCGGAGGCTAACGGATGTGGATTGGGGGGTGTTGGCAGGGTGGTAATGAGGAGTGGGAGGGAGTGAAGGCGGGGGGAGTGGGATAGTGGCGGAGGCGGCGGAACAGGAATTGGAAAACTTTACGGCGAGCGGGAGTTGGGACGCAGTGGCGGAGTAGTGGGACAATGGTATTTGAGTGGCGAGCGTGTCTTCTGTGCGGCGAATGGTGCAAGGGTCGGAGCGGATCGCGAGCGCAGAGTGTTCAGCCTGTGCATGGCGGGGCGGGGTCGGAGAGCTGGTGACCCTAGGAAGTATGGCGTAGGTGTGATCGGGGCGGGCGGAGCGGGACCGGGGGGGTGGCTATGGAAAGGGAGCTGAGAGGGAGCTGAACAAACGCGGGGGCGTATGGAATTGGGGGAGTTGCAGCGGAGGGCGGTGGGTAGAGCCGGCGGACGGAGGGCGAGATGCAGTCGAACTGGCTGGCTGATACTTCAAAAAATCGAGCACTAGGATGGAGGGGAGGAGGAGAGAGAAAGGGGCAAGGGGATGAGGGAAAGTGCGTGACAACTTAGCTCGGAGCGGTAAAGTGGTTGCCTTGGAAACGGGTTCCAACGGACGGTGCCGGGGAGACGGAGCGTGGGGATGGGGCCTGGGCACCGGATTGGTGGGATGCTTTGTGGTGAAGAGGCGAGCAGGAGGGCGGCCCGCCGAATTTGTGCTCGCCTGGGGCACACGTGCATCTGAACTCGAAGGGGGTACCCCTTCGAGCGGCGGGGACGGGGCGCTCACGGATTCCGCGGATGCATGGACGGACTGGAGAGCTGGCCGCGGAGTAGGCGCGTCCGGGCGCAGGGGCAGCGGGAGGGGTGCACTGGCAGAAAGAACGCCCAAAAAATTTTGCAGTTTGCGTGGGCGCCTCGCCGGTCGGTCGCAGGCCAATGCCACCAGCGGTCGGCCCGGAGGGTTGCAAGATGTCTCGGGTCTGCTGTGAACGGGATAACAACAGGGAGTAATGGTTGAAATTTGGTCGCTTCGTGGCAGCGTTATGTAACAATGGGCCTGAGAAGAACCTAGGCACACAAGGGAAAACAACATACTCAGGGGAATGCGGCCGCGTCCGTGGAGGAATAAACCAGGAAACTCGTAACATCACCGAACATGGGGCTTAATACCGAACATGCAAAAAGTGCGGTAGAGGAGCCTGGCAATTCCTGCCCGAGGGTAGGGGTTGTATTGAATGAAACGGACGAGGTAGATAAGTTCCCCCACTACTCTTCAGCTCGCACCTGAGGGAGAAATAACCATCTAAAACGCCCTCCATACTAGGTGAGGCGAAGGTGCCGAGCTTCTCGGGCAGTGAAGAGGAAGATACGCGCGGTGCTAGGGGGGGTTAACGCTTCCCGTAGACACCGAAAAATCAACCTTCCGACAAAAAAGTTCAGGAGCGGGCCAGTAGCTTCGGCGCAGCAGGGTGGACTGCACGCCTCTTGCAACTGAGATGGCCCCTCTCTCCTCGAGAGGCGGCTGAATCTAGCTTACCGTCTTCCTGGAAACATTCAGCGGTTTCGGCCTTTCGGAAACGCAGGTGGTTGGGCAATGAGGGGGGTGCGCACTCTTGTCTTCATCGGTGTCAGGGATAGCGACTGGCTACAAACCAGGCTGGATCGGGGGTAAGCTTTTCATCAACAACGGAAGATGAAACCACGTTCAGAGTTGCGAGGTAACGGGCGGTTCAATCGTTCCTAAGACGCCGCCCGGAGGCGGGAGGATTCCCCACAGGGGAGCGGTGGCTCTCCAACCCTCTTTGCAAACTTATATCGTCTAAATGCATGCCGCCTCTGCTAGCAAGATAAGGAGAAACGGGGAAATTCACCGTTGCGGGCCTCCTGATTATTTCGCGGACGCATGCGGTATGACGCGAAAATCGGCGAACAGCAGGCCAAGCAGTGGAGAAATATCTGAATGAATAGCCCTCGGCCCGCCCCTTTCCCACCTGGCACACCAAAAATGCCTGGGACCGGCTCAACACCAAAACCTTGGAAAACATGCATGGCGCGTTAACTTTACCCGTCAGAGGGGAAGACCCCGAGGAAATACGGTGTGCCTTGCGGGCGCGCATTCTTCCTTGGTTCCCCCATGCGCCCCAAGGGTATTGCTTGGCGTTGACCCTCTAGAATCCGTGGCCCTTGTATTTGGGCACGAAGCAACCGCCAGGACTTTTTGTCAGCAAAAAGTTCTTTGCGGAGGACCTCCCTCTTACGGTCCCCTCCTTTGCCTCCCCGGACCCTATCTCCTCCTCGCAGAAGCGTCCTCCTTTTCAACCGCCCTGCAAACTGAAGGTTTTGCACGCTATCGCTTGCGAAAACCTTTTGAACCAGCAGCGCCGGGTCCCCTCGACCCCTACGCCCGATTTGGGGCGGGCCCGAAAAACCGATGCGGTGGGCGGAAAACCACACGCGGCCGGCCATCTCCCTCTTCCTCCTCTCTAACCGCCAACCATAGGAAAACAGTGTAAAACTATGGGGCCCTTGGGCGTTGAAGGTCGTCCCCAGCTTTCCGGAAAGGACAGAAATTCCGCCGGAGGGCCCACACCATTACGGCGCACCACACTCAAGGGCCGGGGCCGGCTGGCCCGAAAGCTCCTGCGGCCCTCTTGCGCGAAAAACCGGCCGGGGCAAGTGGAACTGGTGGACAGAGCTCCACCGGGAAACGTATTTTTGCGCAGAGAGGGCCCAAAAGCAAGTGGCATCCACGTTCCGGGCCCGCTACCCGCCGAGCTTTCCTCGCGATACTCTTGGCGATGCAGCCGGCGGGTGAAGACTCCCAGACGGGACGAGTGAAAGGCTCGCCCCCGTTTTACACCATTGCCCAGGGGCAA
>BOPP01000062.1:1451731-1468899 GCA_017312745.1 Gryllus bimaculatus
CCTACGCGCTGCATCTAATCTCGGGGCCGAAAGCGCGCTTTTCGGCAACCGACGATTCTATTGTTTGGGTTTCAGTCGGGAGATACAAGCTGAAGTGTTTCTCACACCTTTGTAGGAGGAAACTGAGACTCAACTGTAAATTACCAGTATTGTTGATCCAGGTTTCTGAAATATCATGCCTGGGTATTTGTTTTGAAATAGATGAAATTATGGTAATTGAAGAGGAAATTTATTCGGCTCTTTGATGTGTAAGTGAGTGTAGTTACTCTCGAGGGAGATGAAGTAAGTACTCGTTAGTTAAGACAGCAATGACCATACACATTGGAGGATGCGCAAATCTATTGAAGGCAAATACATAATGAAGATGACTGATCGTAGAAGAAAGAAATTCAGATATCCAAGGCTTAAAAGTAACTATTGATGAATTTAGAAATATAACACTCTTTGTCATTGGGAGAAACACAATGTGCGATGCTCTTGAAGTCTTCTATCCTTACTAGCGACACTAGTGATATCAAGGTACTGGCCAAAAACTCGGTGGAAGTGGTGTCCACTCCACGCAGTTGATCTCCACCTTCGAGAGCAAATGAGAAAGAATCTGAAATTATCTTTTGAGATACGATTGGGCGGGGATTAGCAAAACTGTAAACTATTATAATAAAGAATGTTTTTGATGTGTTTATTAATACCTTAACTTTTTGCCTACATCCGGTATCATGCAGATGAAAGTAATTAATACACCTTGACGACCACGCTCTTGCAGTATTGGAAAACGCTGTTGCAAAACCAAATCGGAGAGTTTCTTCGTGTTATTGCTCGTTTGATGGTTCGCAGACTCTGATCGTTTCTTGTCGCGACCCTAGTCGTGCTGAGAGGCTCGTAATATGAATTGATGCGAGCCGTACGTCCGTCAACAAACCGGCTGTGGAGGGTCAGGGCATCAATTGATGTAATTGAAGTGCTCTTAAACGAAAGGTTCTGAGGTTGAAGTGCAACAATGACAGAATTTTCGACACTACCTTCATAGCTAAGTCAAATTCAGCCGTTGTCTCGAGGAGAATTCTAGCGGCCGACAGCTCTGAATGGTAGTTTTTAATCGTTTCTTCGATCGACGCCAGGCGAAAGCTGGATCAGTTCACTAACAAACGGGCCACGTTCACCACGCGATTTTTCCTTCCTCTTTCTTTTCCTATCCTCATCCATTACTTACACACACTTGCACTGATATACACTACACTACCACACATGTTGGAAGATCGATTGGAGTTTGGTCAGGCTGTTCTGTGCCTTGGGGGGAGGGGGATTCTAAGGGAGGAACTCTGCAAACCGACGTCGCAGCACCTCACGTTCGAGTAGCGAGGATGATCGCGATCTTCTGGGATATAACGTACTCAACAATTACGGGACTAATTTTGAATTCAGTAGGTGTTGGACAGGAATAACTAGGTTATTTTCACACCAATTTCCTGGCAATAGCTAAATTAATGTACGTTTCTTCAATAACTCCATTAAAATACGTTTTTTATTAAATTTTGTGAATTCATTTCTGTATTTTTCTACTTTTTCCAACAAAACGTTCGTCCAGAATATATTTTAAAAAAATTTGGAAATTAGACGTGGAGACTCAATGTTGATTTTGTTAATCAACGAGACAGGAGCCTCATAAACGCGTTGTGAAGCGTCAAGTTAAATATTTAATAGTTTATAACACGCCTTTTCAATCGCGGGATCGTGTTGTCATACTCCGTAGCCTGTCGGGAGGGAAAGATTCCTTCAAATAAGGATTGGCAAGCGATAACAGCCAAATTGTTTTAAGGTCCAATCCTAAACCTCCTGGGTGTAGGAAGCGAACGGCCAGACGGAGGAAGCGGAGGTGGCGCGGCAGGGCGGTCGCGGAGACGTAGGAAAGGTGCGGCGACAACGAAGAGGCAGCGACGACGGCGGCGGAGGCGGGGGCGGAGGCCGCATGTCGGAGCGCGTGTTCGCGATGAAGCTCGCCAGATAGCGCGCGCGTCGGTCGCGTGATCGATGGCCGGCGGAGGCCCCGGGCGGCGACGGCAGCTGCCTCACGTGTCCCACGACCACGAAGACCACGACGACGATCCTATCGCCCGCGCCGCGCTTCTTTGCTGACTCCCCGCCACCGGCCCCGCCCTCCTCCTCCTCGACTCTGTGCACCCGCTTCCAACCTCCTGACCAGGTGCGCCGTCGTCGGTGAGATGGTCATGTCTCCGAGAGATGGCTCAGGGCATCAACTGATGTCACTGCAGACCCTCAGACCTGAAGGTCCTAGGTTCGAGTTCTGACATTAGCTTCTTAGCTAGGTCCAATTCAGTCGCTGTCTGGAGGACAATTCTAGCGTCCGGGTGCTCTGATCGGTAGTTTTCCGCGGTTTCTCTGATAAACACCAGGCGAATGCCGGAGCAGTACCCTTCCAAACGGGCCACGGACTACCCGGAATCTTTACTACATCTTCTTTGTCCTATCCTCACCCATTTCATACACACATATTAGCACGCACAGCACAAGAGCTTGTCCCGGCTGGGGCGGTTCTCAGCTGGTAGGAGATATCTGGTTGAGGAAAACCCCGCTAACCGACGGTAGGTTGTCGCCGGATCTCGCCTTACAGCGATGGAAAAAACAACTCCTCCTACCAAAAAAACGTGCACTACATTTACGGGTCTAATAGCCCTGATAGCTGACGTGCCCGGAATCACTCAAACAATCAATCAATCTGCCTCAAGTGTTCGTTATAATTAACGTCACTATCATCATCAGGCTTATGGATTAGGCCTCTTAGTTGATATTAATTTTTGAAGTTTAAAACAAAAGTTGATAGCAATGAAGTTCCAGCACATATTTACTCCCTCATCCCTCCCTCAACCCGCCACCGGTCCGCCAACTCTTCTCGCTCGCATCTGACCGCCCTCCCTCGCTTCCAGCTTCCTGACCAGGTGCTCCGTCCTCACTGTGATCGTCGTGTCTTCGCTTCAACGCTTGAAGTGAAGTCACGACCACCATAGCAAAGAACAAACAAAAAGGTTCGAAAAAAATCCGAGCAAACAGGAAGATTCGACGTCATATTTTTGGATGTTTTGAGTTAATGCGGGGAAACTGTTCTTAGTACAGAAACTGGAAAACTAGCAATGAATAAAAGTTTGTTGCCGGAGAATCTATGATGTCTGTAGGGGTTCTTCAATTTTTAGTGGGAAACAAACATGTTTGAATTTCGAGACTTAGGACCTATTTGCTTACTGTCCAAAAGTTGGAGATCCTAGACACCGAACTTTATGTTTTCTACAATTGAAGTATTCTTCGTAATCAACGTCACTTTTATCACCAAACGATTGTATTAGACCCGTAAGTTGATGTTCACTTTCAACGTTTAAAAAAAACTCACCCTCACCACCTCCTTGAATCTTGACTATCCTCCTGCTTGACTCTGACTGCCCTCTTGTTCCACCCTCCTCCAACCTCCGGACCAGATGCTTCTTCAACTTTCCAAGTAGCGGTTGAGATTGTTGCATCTCTGCCTCAAATGTTTTTGTCATCAGCATCACCAACATTGTCACTATCACTAGCATTATCGAAGTTTTGTATTACGTTGCTAAGTAGAAGGAGACTTGTCAGATTTTAATAAAAAAATAAAAAAACTAGATGAATATTGTAAGGTTCAGTAAATAAACGTTGTGTTCCACTTTATAACGTTTTATCAATTTTTCAATGGTAGTACTGCCTCTTAAAGAATTTTAAAGTTTAACTCATCCGTATTGAGCCAATTCTAGTTTATAGACAGTGATTCTGCAAGATTATTTAAAAAACCAAATACAAAGGTTATTAACAAGTTAACATTAGAAATTTCCCATTAAAATATCATAAGTTTAATTCTAGTTCCATAGAAGTCACTAACAGTTAGTTTTATAAATTCTACTTATTACCCTACGCGTTTCAAGCTTGTGAGGTCTCTTCATCAGATGCACTCTCTGTCAAATTAATACAATTATGTTAAAACTCGGTATTAAACATATGTTCCCACTATATGACTGACATTAAAAAGTATGTTTCTGCAAAAATTCTGATTTGAATATTTGAAAATATTTTTCTCATTCCCTAGACTACCAAATTTAAATACATAATACCTTATGCGAGATAATAAAAGTGGACCAGAAGACCAATAACCAAATAGAAGTAAAACGTACTCACCTTTGCAGACGTGTTTTTTTATAGGTTGAACCCTTCTTCGCTATCATGAATATATGTTATAATTGAAATTATCTTCACACAGGACATCGTAAATAATTTTTGGAGGATTGTGTGTCAAGAACATCGTTGTTTGATCCGTGAGTTTATCCCATCACAAAAATATGAAGCCAACAGCTCTCGCCTCACAGACGTTGTTTTACGGCATGTAGTCTGCGAGTAGCCAAAATTGATTCTCATTCATGAAGTCGATCCCAAATATATTTTTTCTGCCTTATTCGATTCAGATGTTTTCTTTAAATATTTGGAGCTACCCCGAATAGAGTTATTAGGAAAAAAGTAAACAAAATAAATATGGTAATTTATTGTTTTATTAACTGAAGTCAGCCTTTAAAAGTTTTTGAACGCCTTTGAAATATGGTTTCCTTCTTTTACACATAATTATACTGGGCTCCTCGACATAATTATTAAAGATTTTATGCAAGCATTTCCCTAGTAACACATTGTCTATATTTGGATTATATTATTTTGGTTTCTATCGTTGCCATATCTACTATTTGTTGTATGTCCTAATTCAGTAATTCACAATCGTATAAAATATTTTTATTGGATTCCATTTCCTATTTGAAAATTGTGTAGTCGAAATTTACTGTTGGACTATTATCATCACAGTCGGATAATAGATACATTGGAACAATTTTGTGGTCAAAATTTTCTTGACAAATGGTCTTTTTGGACAAAATTCAGCATTGGACCAAAACTTCCACGCCTAAAATCACCATACTACGTGAACTAGGTGCCTGAAATACTTTATTAGAAATAAATAATCTCTGGGAAGTGAACGTTTCGTTTGCATCAGATCTGGTATTGTATTAGAAGATTGTAATAGTCAAATCAGCAATGAAACTTGAGTTGCATAAGATAGATTGCGGGTCTTAAATGGAATATCCTCAAATTTGTTGAATATACAGTGCTAGAGGGAAAGTGCACAATTGTAATTCATTAAAAAAAGATAAAAGTATAAAAATGCTCTTTTGGAACATCTGTTTGCTGATATACATGAATAAATCAATAAATGACCGTACATGCTTTACCAACTTTCAATACTTAAAACATAAAATTTAATCAATATTTGATTCACTCACAATTGTTTTATTTTTATTTTCTTCTAAGTTAAAACTATTCACAACAACAAAAATTATCACCACAGTCATACGGTGTCTTGTCACATCAAAGAGAGTCCAAATCCACAGTAAATTTCTGTATTAGGCTTTCTTCTCCTCTGAACAAGGTTTGTGTCAATGGCACTTAACACAATCAGGATCTCCAAGGCAGTCCAGGCTGTTCGAGGAGAGAAAGCCAACGGACGCGACGGGCTGTCTGGCAGGACGAGCGCACTCCAACGGTGCTCCTGCTGTTTACAAGTCCCTGCGCCCCCTCCCCTTCCCTTCCATTACTCTCTGGCGCAGGGTTACCACCTCTACGTGTTGCACACGAATATTCCTCATTCAAGAATAACCTCCCAGTTCCGAATTAATGTTAAAAACTTGCGAATGATTTAATTGTAAAAAGTAATGGAATTATAATGAATGTTTGGAGAAGAAGAGATGTCTTCATTACGATTTGCTATTTTTGTTACTGCTGAACAGTGGATATCAGTAAAAATGTAATATAAAATGAGTCAGTAAAAATGTTATTGGAAGGCTAAATCTTAGTAGCTTTTGATAATATACGGGAGTCTAATTAGGTTTTAAATATCACTTTAACATTCCCCGGCTACTTCAGGCATCCATTCTCTACCGAATATGACCCAGCCTCTCTCTAACAAACTTGCGTGTATGGTAACCGACGCTACATCTCTCAATTGAGGGTGACAGCGCAATAGTGGCATATCCCACATTTTTAGAACATTGCGTTCTGTGTGTTAATCACATCTTAATCTCCCTAACTTCAACGTGTAACAGTTTATGCATGTTCGCGTCAATAGTTTTCAAGTTATAATTACAAAATTACTATTGGACTCAGCTTACGATTACATTTCTTTGTGCAATAGTGGCCTAAGCATAGGCGATGCTGTTTTACACAAGATGTAATCCACCACAAATGTTAAGTCAGTGGTCTTTCTTACATAATATCATAATATGAAAACACTTACAAATGAGTGTTAAATTTTGCCAATAACTTCATCAGCCATTTTCTCCAAACACAGGATCTGGGGATAGGCCACGAATGCGCTGACACCCTCAATTGTCTTTCCAACGAGTTCATATAACTCGTACCAAATTTTGTATTTTCATTTCGTAACAGTGATTACTCTGTTATCTCTAGTTCAATGCAATATAAAATATTTAAAATTAATTGTATTTTTATAATATAATTAACATCATGTCAGTTCAAAATGTATCTGGTCTGACGTGCATTGTTTAATAAAATAATTAATTAGTATATTTTTTAATTATATTGTTTGTCCTGCATTAGACAGTAAGTTTGATTTTAAAATTGAATTTACTTCTCGCCTTCCCATTCGTTTGATAAGTCTTCGGGTCAAAGGCTTTCAGAAGGTGGCAACACTTCTGGCCCTGCCGCTCTCTCTTGAAGGCCGGCATCATGAATAAGAATGCCTCGGATAAAGACTTCTATAATCGCGTCATTACGCCTCAAAGGATAATGTTCGTGTATAAATGATCTCAACAGTTAAAGGCCTGGTATTTACGATAATACAAACGTCTATAGCGTTTTAAAAAGCCGCCTAATGACAAAGCGGTGGTCATAGCGTGTCAATATCCATGTCTCATTACTATTTTTAAAACTCGATGAGTTACAATCGTCAATCGTTCGGTCAAATGAAACTACATATTGTTCTACAGGTTTAATCAATTGAATTTAAATTGAATGCAGCGTCAATTGGGATCTTGTTCTAAGTATGAGTCACAATTCATGTTCGACCTGTAATTGAAAAGTCCGTAGTATATTGCATGTACGAACGTAATTATTGGATGCCTAGAGAATAATTGACAAGATTTGACAAGAATTTACTTTCATTGAATTATTTTAAATATATGATGAGCAGATAACTCTGTACTCATTCAAGCATTTTATTCAATCTATAAAAATTATTCTTCATCTTATACAAATGACTTGGAATCTCAATCAAGTAACTCTAATCCATTCTTGTTTATTAACCTTATTTCACACACACCCAAAAAATTAAAATCATTAATAATATAAAAACTAACAGGTTTGTCAAGAACATGATTTTCAATGCAAAAAATTCTAAAGAAAATATTTTGTAGTTGTGCGTCAAGGAAAATTTACTTCTAAAAGAGAATGTGTTTAAATGGAATAACCACGTACAAACTCGGCGTCGACTTATTACGTAGAAACATTCTGAAACGACCCGCATGCATAACATATCAATTAAAGAAATTGATTTAAAGCAGCACACGGCTTCTCTAGCGCCACCCTCTTGGACTCTTAATAAGACTGTGGCGCACGTTCGTTGACCAATTCATAAAACTCCCCAAACACGTCAACAGCAAATTCCTGCCGGGGCAACGGAAATCCACAAAAAAGCGCATACACATCTCAAACAAGGTGGAATTATTTCCATTCACAAAATCTTAGTTGGAGGGCGCCTTCACGTCGACGGGCAGGCAGAACGGGACGTGATCTGGGAGTGGATGAAGTACTCGCTTGCTTTTACTCTTGGTTTATTAGCCCATAATGAGGGCCGACTCCGGCAGCGGATCTCCGCCGCCCCTTGTGGGGACAGGACTCTTTTTGCTTGTTACGTCGCGCTTTGTCCTCGCCGCCGCCGCGGCCGAGTCGACGCTGAGGTTCCGTTGACGTCACCGCTCTTGCGTGGCTCGTCTCGAGTCTTCCTTCCTCTCCGGGCGCGGATTTAGGTTACTAAGCTAACCTGGGCCCGCCACGTTCTAGTTTGCTTTTTACGGTGGTGTTGGAGACTTGAGTTCCTAGATTCTTGCCCACTGCCGTACCAGCTTTAATGAAAAATAAAAATGTATTTTTTTAGAAGAATAGAAATATGGTGTGTGAAACTTAAGCAAATTTTAAATCAGGAGTTTAAATGCAAATAATTTGGTGCTGGACATAAATTCGTGTGGTGGCTCGTCTCGTGTCTTCCTTCCCCTCCGTGCGCGGATTTAGTTTACTACTCATCCTGGATCTGCCCCGTTCTAGGTTGGTTTTTATGGAGACTGAGTTTCAAGATTCTAACCCACTGTCGTAGAAGCTTTAATGAAAAATAAATTTGAATTCTTTTAGCAAAATTGAAATACACACTTGTAAAAACCTATGTGAAACTTAGGCAATTATAAAATGTTGGGTTTAAATGCAAATAATTTGGTGCTGGACATAAATACGTGTCGTGGCTCGTCTCGAGTCTTCCTTCCTCTCCGGGCGCGGATTTAGGTTACTATGCATCCTGGATCTGCCACGGTCTAGGTTGGTTTTTATGGAGACTGAGTTTCAAGATTCTAACCCACTGCCATAGAAGCTTTAATGAAAAATAAATTTGAATTCTTTTAGCAAAATAGAAATACACACTTGTAAAAACCTATATGAAACTTAGGCAATTATAAAATATTGGGTTTAAATGCAAATAATTTGGTGCTGGACATAAATTCGTGTCGTGGCTCGTCTCGTGTCTTCCTTCCCCTTCGGGTACGGATTTGGGTTACTACGCTAACCTGGACCTTCCACAATCTAGTTTGTTTTAAATGGTGGTGTTGGAGACTTGAGTTTCTTGATTTTAGCCCATTGTCGTAGAAGCTTTAATGAAAAATAAATTTGTACTCTTTTAGCGAAATCAAAATACACCCTTGTAAACACC
The DNA here is from genome assembly GCA_017312745.1 of Gryllus bimaculatus. Classification (NCBI taxonomy): domain Eukaryota; kingdom Metazoa; phylum Arthropoda; class Insecta; order Orthoptera; family Gryllidae; genus Gryllus; species Gryllus bimaculatus. The sequence continues at coordinate 1,460,784 of BOPP01000062.1, forward strand.
TGTGTGAAACTTAGGTAATTATAAAGTATTGGGTTTAATAGTAAATAATTTGGTGCTGGACTTAAATTCGTGTCGTGGCTCGTCTCGTGTCTTCCTTCCCCTCCGGGCGCGGATTTAAGTTTCTACGCATTCTGAACCTGACACATTCTAGGGTGTTTTTTATGGAGACTGAGTTTCAAGATTCTAACCCACTGTCGTAGAAGCTTTCATGAAAAATAAATTCGTATTTTTTAGCGATTTAGAAATACGCACCTGTGAAACCTGTTAAAGTGCAAATAATTTGGTGCTGGACATAAATTCGTACGTTTGAGAGAATCCATACTATGACACACACACTCCAGATACGTATGCCAAAAAATACAAGATTGTTCAATGTTATATTGATAATTACAAAATAACTCGTGATTCTAAGGACACGAAATCCCGGTTTTAACTGCCTATAATATATCGTTTCCGACTTATGCATATTACAATGTGTGTTACGACGCAAGGAGAAGTTTTGTCGCTGTCACATCTCTTGCACGGCTCGCTTCTTTCTTCTCCACGTTCGGATTTAAAAAATATAAACGTTCTGAGCCCACCACAATCTCATTTTCTTTTTATGGTACTGTAGAACGATGTGTAGAATCTGAAACACCATACTACAGAATTTGTTTCGAAGAAAATAGATATTTCCTAATTGACATGCGATAATTCCGCACTTTTTAATAATTGTTTTAGTAGTAAAATTAGCTTCGTATTGTAATCCACATTCGAACATTTATGACAACTCATGCAACAGAGAAAAGGTATCCTATCAAACCAATAGAACACTCAACGAGTTTCTAGGTTGTCTCATTTACTAGATTACCGCATAAAAACATTTTCCTTCTGGGCCTCAAAACTTAGTTTTAAGGGCCTGACACGCTTTGTTTTCAAGTTATGTACGAAGGCAACGATTGCAGCAGAACGTATGTTGCCTGCTGTTTGCCTTATATTGCAATCTACAAACTTCTATTTTTGTTTCCAATATGCTTTCCAATTTCCAATTGATGCAGGTAGAAGAGGTAATTTTATATCTAGCAGTAACACAGTTACGGATTTTGTGTAGATAATTTATTGACATTGAAACTAAACTGTCATTTTTTCTTAGTGTTATAGAGAGGTTTGTTCCAAAACAATAATTGTTTGTATAACAACAACACTACTTTTTTAGCAATTTGCGTCTCTCGAACCTTGACATTATGGAGGGAGGCAAAATGTGATCATATACAATTTCAGACACAAATTTCCCTAGGTTTCTAGAGTTTTCTCTTTGTGTGTTCACGTCCTTAGATTTTATTTTCATTCTTGGTCCCTAAAACCTATCATCTCTCAACTACCCTTCTTCGCTGTGAACTATTAACGTTACTCTTCTGTAGACCATCTTTATCACTCTCCTATTAATCTTTAAATCTATTTTGGTACTAACCTCTTTAATAATTATTATTTATTTCAAATGATCTGTTTTAATTACTCTGTTTTACTAATGACAAAACACGTTTGTGTAATCACATTATTTTATACTTTCTTGGTTATTTTCACTTTTCTCTTTTCATTTTCCTCATGAACGTTTCATAATCCTCTTTTTTGTACCTAAATGAACCTTACTTATTTTACAATGAGTGATGTTATTTTTGTCGCTATCATTATTTTTTCTTTTCAGTTTGCTTTTAAGCTTTTGTTTTTTTTACACTGCCTGTGTTCTTTCTTACAACTGTAACCTACTACACCACCCAGAACACACTGGAACTGTCACCGTCTCTGTCGCCATCTATACCCTCGTCTCAGGGGCACAAATCGAATAAAATTTCTTCTGTTTCTTTCACAGCATTGCTGCAGAGCTCGCCCGTTCAAACTTATGCCAAGGTACGCTGCCCCCAATCGTAGTAAAAATTCGTCACTAACATACACCCAGCCTTTTAAATTTGAAAACTCTAACGTTCAGAATGATATTTTCAAATTCACAGTATTTATTAATATAAAACGAGCATAGGAAGTTGGTAGATCACATATTATCGATAAGATCACGAATTGCTGAAAGTAAAAGAACCACAGGTAGAAGATCACAGATTGTTGAGAATCACAACTTGCGTAAGTTTAAATAGCAGTCCGACATTAGTGATCTTTCACTTCCCTGATGGTTTCCAGACGAATGCCGGAGCATTATGCCATACAACGAGCCGCAGACGACTTTCGTTTTTCCCTTTCCTTCTGGTACCTTCCCATCCACCTTTGCAAGTGCGAATAGGTACGTTGTGAGGGAGTACGTCGATAATCTTCCCTCCCAAATTTAGCAGCCGGTGGCAGTGAGGGGTAGGAAAAATCAATATCCCACAGAATGTATATGGTTTATATCATGAACTAGTGGGATTGTCATATACAGTTTTTACTCTAAATCTACTCTAATCTAAATCTACATAAATCTAAATGGGTGACCTGCCGAAACTCTTTCCTCTCTTAGTGTTATAACGTATTTTTCTTTCCTCTTGAAAAATTTTGTGCATTTTTTCAGGAGGTTGTCTATCATTTACGATGATATAATGGCTTCAGTGGCTTTGTGATTGTGTTTGATAGTGACTGTGATGTATCCGATATACAGATGTATTTGAATAAACTTTACGAACTTCTTGGACGTGTAGGAGGGACGAAAATGTGAACTTTTTGCCAATGATGTATGGGGTAATTCCTTATAAGAGAGATATATGCACTTATACATGTGGCTTTTGCACCTAATTTTTAGGCAATCCCAGGTGTTTTGCAGGTCAAGATCTGACACAGTCTCAGAGGTTTTATGCGAACATTAAAGCATCCGAGGTTGAGAAAAAATTAGAGACAAACGCTGTATGCAAAAATTTATATAATACGGTTATAAGCTATTTCCTATTGTACTCTTAAACAATACCGTTCTCGTATGTTAATATACTCGTATGATAATATGTTCACCAAGAAAAAGCGTTCTTTTTCGATGATTTTACATGCCCAGACATTATTTTGTAACATTCATAATGAGACATCCTGTATATTAAAAAATAAAGACTAATAAATACTACAAAATCATCGAACTTCCTCGAAAGATACAATGTGTGGCAAGAGTCACCGTCACCGACGTCACCAACACCTCTTCATCCAAATCACCCTCGCTCACCTCCTTCACCATAATCTCCGGCGGACACGCATCGCGCCAAGAATGTCCGCCGGTCCCCGCGGAGCGCCGAACGCTTCCAAGGAAGCCCAAAAAATGCATCCCTGTAGTAAGAAGCTTCTCGCAAGAACCAGCAGCAACTCACTCTCCTTTTTGCCCGCGTCGAGAATAGTTCCCGGGCCCATTCACAGCAGCGATTCGCCGACTTTCGCGGTCGCCCGTAAAAAGCAACGGCCATGTGGTCAGCGTGTGCTGCCGAGGGAGGAGGGCGCCCTGCCCTTATTGAAGGTGGTATAAATTCGTGGTCGTGCCACTATGGGAAGTATTTTGTACTGGCAAGAAATGACATCTCATTTCTGGGGAAATGGGTTCTTCTCTGAATTCTCTTCGGGCTGAGGCGAAGTAAAATTTTCAGTGCCTGAGTCATGGTGGGTCGTTGTGTTTTTTTTGCATCTATCAAGAGATCGTATATTTCACGTTAATATGGAACGCACAAAATGCGGGCTAACATATTTTTTTCTTTTATATGGTCATATATGAAAAATAATAAATTTCTCAGCATTTTTGAAAACGAATAAACATTTATAAACTACAAATTTTAAAGTAAATATTGTCATTCTTTACAGAGTTTCTATTTGCAAATGACTTTTGAATTTACTTTCTGTGTGCATTACTTTCATCTTATATCTAAAGTGAACAGTTTTCTTGTAAACATTTGAAATTAAACGACGAGACGCTTTTCATATCCAGTTTTTACATTGATGCAAAAATAGTTTTCTCATGAATTAAACCATTTCGTTGCATACTTCACTTCAAACAAAAACTAATAATTTTGCAATGAGATCGGTATATGACATTGTGAAAACATTTATTTCATATCAAATAATAATATAATTAAATAACCTATAGGCAAGCTGTTATAATCATTTATTATGTTCTTTTCTGGAGAATTTATAACATTTCACTTTCCCCTTTCATCTCTAGTGATTCAGTATTGATATTCAAAACTTTACGGATCATTTATATCGGCTATTTACAACACTAGGAAAAGTTGGTATTCATATACGAGGGCTATTTTTTAAATAAGGACCGTTTGTTAATAAGAAGAAAAGTACTCTATGTAATTAATTTTTTTCAATATTTTCCGTACTTCCGTCTTCATTTCTACAGAACTTTCATTTTGTTTAAATATTTGTTATACCGTACAACACGTTTTTGAATTTCGACGTCAATGAAATATTCCGCCTGTGATGCCCAAATCATGATTGCAGGTTTCATTTTTTCGTCGTTGTTGAACCGTTGACCATCAAAAAAATCCTTTGAAAATCGACACGTGATAGTCAGTGAGTGCACGGTCTAGACAACAAGATGGATGAGCTTATAGTTTCCATCCAAAATAACGAATAAGACCTTGTGATTGTGCCGAAACTTAGAGACATTGACAGGCAATGAGATTTTCTTACACATCAAGTTCTCTAGCTTAGTTTATAGATATGTCATATCGCTGAAAAAGGCGTCAAACCCGGGAAAAGAAGGCTGGAATCAGTAACTCACGCGTGATGGCCGCAGTGTGCATATGTTTCACTCTCAATCACTAACGGACCTCACTTAAAAAATAACATTCGTAGTTGCGATAATTAGTTGCTCCAATTTATTCCTCAATATCTATATTTCAAATCCAACCACATATTGTAATGATCAACGAAAACCCTTTAAACCGTAAAAACCTTGTAACATTCACAAGCGCATTGCATTCATTAGCACGAGATTCCCGGCGAATCCATATTTCATCATTAAATAAGTTTAGATAAGCAAGTTCGCACCTTTCGGAGGGTTACGAAGTTAATACTGGCCTACCCACTCGATAGCGTCCGGGGTTAATAACAACGCGCTTAAACTTGCGGCCATTCGTTTGGAATGCGCGCACAATGGGCGCGAGCTAAGCGGCTTAAGCGCACCCGCGCGCGGTGACGCTCCGCTGTGATATAAGCGAGGGCTCGGGCCCCTCACCAAGCCGCTCCCGGCAGTCGGCGCCGTGGCTGGGGAGCTCACACCGGGAGAGGTGGCTCAGGGCGTCAACTGATGTCACTGCGGTGCCTCTGACCGGGAGGTGCTAGTATACTTCTTCCGCCCCTTCCCTCGTCCCCCACGAACAGTCGCCACCACGCCGCCCGCCGTCGCCTCGCTCCGGAAATAACCGCGCCGCCCGGCCTAATGAACCATAAGTGTTACAAAATACCCCTAGAAATTGCAATAAAAATCAAACGATAGGTGGGAATCTCGTGTACCAACGCGTCTTACCCCGCCGATTCTACCGGAATACTCCTAAGGAGATTGTCTCCCGTAAAAACCGAGCCAGCGCGCGCGCGGTTATCATAAATTAATACCCAGAGAAAACGCCGGCTCAGGGGAGGACGAGGGGGAGGTGACGAACCGGTGGCCCAGCGGACAGCTTTTCCCCCTCCCCTTTCCCCCTATCCCACACGCTCGACCCTCCGCGGCTCAAACGTCCTCTTGACAACCAACATCCGTGCCTCTTAATACCTCTGTAGGGAACAAACTGGAAAGATAATCGATAAGCCTGGAAAGCTTTAATTGGCCGTTACTCTATTATAAAGTCGGTTTAAAGATCAATACTCATTAAATGATTCTTCCGTGGGATTTTCTGTCGTAATTGTGCTGGACTGACAGCCATGACATTATCTTGTAGAGAAAACTATAATCCAGACAGAAACTTTCAGATCGTTAGTCTGTTGGTAAATATATTGCCAAATGTATATTCTTAAAGTTTTCATATAATGAAATACAGAATAACCCTTGGCATTCTCTCTCCGGAATAAGTGATCAGTAGTATTTTACTCTATAACAAAGGATTATAATATATATATAATATATATATATATATATATATATTATATATACACATATATAATCGGGAACATGATTTAGGAAGGAAATAAATGGATCGCAAACGTAGAGTACAAAGAAGCACATATATGCAAGTTTTAAGTGTAAAAAACGCCAGATTAAATAATAGAGAATCCTTAGAAAATAAAGATAAGTCGCTTTGCTTTCTATATACCACGAAATCAAAATCTAGATACCTAAGAGTTCGCCTTTTCGAAGGCTATATCAATCATCAATCTGACAGCAATCAGCCAAAACACATGAAAAATAATCGAGCTCACAAAAATATCAGAATTTTCTAAAATCCTCAAATAGTTAGCCTTGGAATAGGAATCCGCAAACTTCCAGGACATCCCAATGCATTTTATGAAACCCCACATTTGTATACACGGCCAAAATTCCATCAGACATTCCACTGAACATTCTTAGAGCACCAACCTTTGCAGGTGTTCGGCTAAAAATAATCCTTGCTGAGGTTAGGAATTTCCTCTCCGATCGTATGAGAGCAGATTTACTTCTGCGTAAATATAACAACTGCAGATGTTTATCTTCCGTCTTGCGCCCATACCGCCGCCTCACTCCTTCCGCAAAGCAACAACTACTGTTAATTTTTCCCTTCAACTACATTTCTAAAAAATCCAAAAAGCCAGATTCTGTTCTTCCATCTATTCAAATCGGAAAACATGAAAAAGTAAGCGATAATAGTTCTTAGATAAATGTTTTTGTTTAAAGATATACATTGTCGCGTGTACAATTTAAATTAATGATTTCAATTGTTTCTCCCATATCGCTTGCAATTTTCCCCCATAAGATGATTACATTGATCGAAGCAACTATTGCCTCTGACAGGTTGCCACTCTTAAATAGCTAGAGCTCATCATTAGGATATTCACAAATTGGAGATAGGTTGTGTTTCTGAACACCCAAGATTTCGTATCTGCGTCAATAAGAATCCTGTAGTAAACATTTAATAATAAAAAAATGTTTATTTACCCAGGGAGGTTAAAAAGCGCCTAATTTGACCGGTTATGATTCAATAGTAAATTGCAGAACTGTTGAGTGAAAAGGCTCTAGAAAGCGCACGAGAATTTCATCATTCTATGAAGAAGCGTATATAAAAATAATGTTGGAGCTGGGTTAAATTTGAATTGTCAAAGCCCTATTGTTTTTCAAGTCGAAACACATAATTCCCCTGTAAAATTTCAAATCAGTTGATAAAGAATCATATAACATAATTGTCCATTAAAATAAATCCTTCATATTATATATTTCGGAATATGTGTCTCACATTACGACAAAACATCTCATAGCCCAAAATTCATTTATGTGTGTGTTAAGAATTATATTCGGAAGTAGACGCCATAGTCATCGCCTACGCGCTCTAATTAAGCATGGGACGACGTTCTCAAGTAGCTTCCCCTGGTTATACGAATATCCTCGTTTTCTAAACATTTCACGTACTGTGTGCGTTTTTAAGGCAATTTCAAAACACCAGCGGAAACACAGAAATAAAAAACTGCCGCCGTATACGACGCACTACAAATAGCGGCATGCCCGTAGACACCATTTATGCAGCGTTCTGGAAAGTTCCCAGAGAATTGATACTATTGATCTGGCGTTCAACAGTAGTATTAATCCTGTAAGTAGTACATATTTTTCTGAGACTATGCGTATCTGCCCCGCAGTATACGAGATCTGCGCTTCCACCTTCGCTAGCGGTTATTCCCAACCATGGTATCTCCCATCCACGGTTACTGTCCCATCCGAACAACTCAAGTTCCCCGTCCGATCTTCCGGCATGTTGTGTATGCCCAGGCAATGTAAGGTGTAGTGGTGTGTTGAAGAGCGACCAAGAAATAAAAGAAAATCGCTCCCGTCCGTGCCCGTTTGAGTCACTGCTCCGGGCATTCGCCTGTGTTATCGAAAAACACGGACAAAACTACCCGATCAGGAGCAGCCCCTAGGGATTCTCCTCCAACAGCGAAAAAGTGAACTCACCCTAGCAACTGGCCAGGTAATCGAAAATCCTGCCAACCTCCACCTCGA
>BOPP01000062.1:1492080-1502108 GCA_017312745.1 Gryllus bimaculatus
CAGTCCCGGGGCGATCCCGCCGACGTTTATTAAGCACCCCGTTCGCAATGAATTTCTCATTAACGTCGGCTATGGAGAAACATTGCGCCCTGTTAAACCGTGAAGCGTGTCCACTAAAGGACGGGGCAGGGGTTTACAAATTTCTTAGGAGCCGGAAGAGCAACGCCAATGACTACGGCAAGACACGTACTGCGACCCAGAGAAGATCGTTGTTCTAAATGAATCAATATATTTTAGTCCAACACTAAAGGAAGCATTATCTGGGTATTCCTTTTGTATACCCAAAGCGTGAATAGATTTGCGAAAGACTTCTTTAATTCCAAACAATACATTTTAAAACTGTAGCATTTCATATACTTTTTTCTCGTGTGCTTGAACAGTATATTTTCTTCTATTTATTTCATTGCTTTCTTTTTTATATTTTATGTAAATTTTCAGTAACGAAAACACTATATTATTATTGAAGTAAAGTTTGGCTCACGATTGGTAGTTTGGAGATCCCTGCATCTAACGATGGAATGCTGAACCTTGCCGTAGTATTTCACACAGATTCCGGGTTATGATAATAAGGCTTGTTAATAGCCCAAAGAACATTTACTGATGATCTGTAATCATTTATTATTTTAAAGACCTGATGTAATTTGTAAATTGAAGAGTAAATAAGGCGTGTGATCTATTATATCAAATTTCCGAACTTACTGCATTAGTGTTCACCAGATACTTTAATGCATATTTAAACAATTACCATGTTTACTTCTGCTTACCTTTCAATGAGATATTATGAACTTTAAAACATTAGTACACCAGAAATTGTTAATATGTGATTGTAATCTGACATTAAGTAAATGTATTTAAAAAAGATAAAAATAAAATTATTAATTAATTATTACAATATTACAATAAATAAGACAGGAATAATTTCTTTCACCAGCTTTTTTACAAGTTACAGTTCCTATATGCTAAATCCCTCTTTTAAATTCGAATATATCTTAAATGTTTGAATGTGAATTTTTACTTGAATCGTACTATTGAATTCATTTATAGTGTAGCAATAAACACAATCCTTTTATGATTAAATTTGGAGTCAAAATAAAAATAAAAACGTAAGATAAGTTCATTCTATTGACGTTAAAGGAGACATATCTAAAACAGATTATACTAGTGAAGAACAAAATTATTCTTTAATAGCAGCCCATACAGAAGAACAGCTGATACCAACCACAGTTGGGTATGGGTAGTTACCCTTCTGTCGTGGCATGATGGGCACTCCTACCCACCATGGGTTACCTTCGCAACCTTAACCCATCTTTCGGGGCCCTCTGGATTGCCTAGAAGAATGACGCGAGACATGAGCATAGCACCTGGACAGTTTGAATCGTTCACTTGTGATTGTCCCCTCACCATAAACACTATGGAATTGATTTCCCTACCTCACGTTAAGTGTGGCCCTATGGGAAGCAACTGGAGCTTTGCGACAATCTATCTCAAATAGCTAACCAAAGTATTATGTCAGGCTTTGGTGACTCAGGATATCAGTTAATATGAGAGGAGGACCTAGGGTTCAAGTTCCGACAGCTACGGGATTTTCGACGGCACCTACATACATAACCGGGTCGAGTTCAGCTGATGTCTGGAGGAGCATTTTAGCGGCCGGTACGAGCTCTAATCAGTAGTTTTCCGTGGTTTCTCCGATCAACACCAGGCGAATGCTGGAGCAGGAAACTAACAAACGAGCTACGGACATCGCGCGATCTTTCCTTAATCTTCCTTGTCCTGTCTTCACCCTTTACTTACACCCACATGCACTTACATTTACTACACTACCACACATACCGGGAGATCAGTCGGGAGCTTAGAGCTTGCCCCAGCCGGGGCTGTGGGAGATACCTTATTGAGGGGAAATCCCCGCAAGTCGAAGTAAAGAGCGGTCCCCTATCACCGCCACGTTTTGCTCTAACACATTCACTACACTTATGGGATTAATTTTAAGAGTTTTCATACCCGGAAACACTAGTTAATCGATCAACCATTTTATTAGGGTTTTGCGGGTTAAGATTGTAAGGTACAGGAAGAACACAATGCCCTCATGCGCGTGCAGGCCATGTAACGTAACAGAAATGGGGAACTCGGGAATTGGAATTCCAATGTTGCTGCAGCTGAAAGAGGGGTGAAGAAAACTAGTGCATTACTTTAATCTGGTAAAAACTGACTGCATTAAAACTTTTATGTTGGTTTTACATGTTCGACTAGTCATTTATGCCCAGGATTTGTTTCAAAGAATCACATGTGTTTTAGGAATAGCTTTTCCTATATAATAGCTAAGCGAAGTTTTTATAGTGCAGAAATTTTATACTAGTGGCAAATATGTACAATTTTGACGATTTCTGGAGCTAAATCGTAACACTCATCTAATTTAAATCATGTAACTCTCATTCAAATAGAATTACTGTGTGACATTATACTCTGCGTAATTGTAAGGATTATTTCAATATTTGTTTCATTGATATTGATTGTCCAAATTAATCAATAAACGTGAGCAAACACGCAAGGGAAATAGTGATTATTTCGTATTTTCGAGTACATGAATTGCTATGGTAGTTATTAAGTAAAGTGCGTGTTTTTACCGCGTTGGTGGCGGTGTTCCCCGAAGGATAGCGACATCCGGAGCTGACATACACGTCAAATTAACGAGATTTCAACATCCAAGTATCTTCCACTAACGGGGTATCTTCACAGTCGGAACATGCTCTAAGCTCGCGAGTGCCTCTCGATATTTGTGATGGTGTAGTATATTTGAGTGTAAAAGTGTGTAAGTAACGTGTGCAGATTGGAGGAAGGCGAAGCAAAGATCGCGCGCGGTCCGCGGTTCTTTTGTTGGCTGCTCTAAAATTCACCTGGTATTGATCGGAGAAACTACGGAAAACTACCGATCAGAAAAGCGGGCGGCTAGAATTCTCCTCCCGGGAGCGGTTGAATTCCACCTAAATATCTAGCTAGTGTCTAAAATCCTTCCACTGTTGGACACAAACTGGAGGTCCTCCCGTTCAAAAATATTGCAGCGCCATCAGATGATGCCCTGAGCCACCTCAGACAGTAATAAGTATTGGTCACTAGTCAGGATTTTTTTTATCATTGGAATTGCAACACGGCTTAGCCGACAAGTTCAGATCCCTAGTTTAACATTAACTTCAGAAACGGGCCATTCCAAACCGGCCCGAGCTGAGTATCAAGAACAAGTACGCAACTAATAAATACTTTCTCATCTTGCGTTTCACAGACAGATAAAAATTAAATGTAACGTAAATTCTAAGCGTGCCAGGACAAGGTAAACGAGGTCTTGCGTTCCATGAATCCGGGTTCGACGCCCGCACCCAAGGCATCAAACTCAGGTACGCGAGGTACGCGTACCGCAGTGGAGCGGCCGGGAGCGGTCCGTGCTCGTCGTTTGTCAGCCGCTGGCACCAGCCGCGCGCCGCGCGGTCGCCTGGATGCTGGAATGCCCTCCGGTACTCGCGGCGACGCGGCTTGTTTTGTGACTGCCAGGCGGAAGGAGTTTATGCCCTACATATATTCGTTTATTGACTGTTTGTTCGTTATTTCTGGGTGCGTCAACTGGTAAGGTCATTAGTCCTGTAAGTGTAGTGCATGCTTTTTATTGCGGAAGGTGGCGGTCTGATCTGGAAGTGGAGGTAACTGCACACCTTGTCGTGTCTTTTCGAATATTCGGTCTTTGCTAGAATTGGACGATCTGAGAGGATATGATTAAAGTTTTCTACTTGTTCCTGGAATATGCGGCATTTATCATCTTCAGAAATTTTGAGAACCGTTTTATCATAATATCGTGTTCTCAACGCCTGATTCTGAGTAGCTATTATACTGCTTCCGAGTCTGTCTTCATTCTTCCCCTTTTAAATGCAAAAACTTGCATCGTCATTACGGTTCGGAAAACGAAGCGTGAAAAATATACTCCAAGGCTTTTAAATGTCATTCATCTGAAGAGCGTAGTTTATTAGACTAGCCCAGAAAACCTTTCCAAGCTCGACTCATATTGAAGAAAACTTCGCCAACAACCCGGAGAACACATAACGTCGGGCTGAGCAAAATCTTCAGAATTGACTTAGTGGTTGTGTACGGCGAAATTCACAGCACTTAACTGACGTCATTTTTAAAGAGATATACCTAGTTAAATTTCTACACTTCCATACACATTTTTAGCATCAAATAAAGTTGTGTGTGTTTCCTTCATATTTTTTTCTAAATATTTCAAATTTTCTCGTTTTTCCACGCCTACCTGTACTAAATTTTATGTATTGTTTTCGAGTGAAAAGTTTATGTTTACTATAAGGATGCATGGTTAACATGATAACTGAGCTGTTTATACATTCACGTATGGAGTACATGAAAATATGAATAAACTTATACACTATAAAATTATTAATGTATGAATATACACGAACGTATTATTCCAATATTTTCAAGTTGATTTGTTTTTGTTATTTTCACCATATAGAGCATCTCTATCTACGTTACAAGAGATGTCGGTTTTTTGTGTTTCTTTACTGACTACAAATTTGGATATTAGAGTTACATCAGACCTATTCCCTTCCTTTACATTTTAAATTATGACAGTACTGTTCTCATTATTAATACTATTGAAAAGTGAAGAATGTCGTTTTATCTTGTCTGTGCATGTACGAAATGTTCCAAAAAATTTGAGTTCAATCACTTATGAAATCACAGTTTTATGAAATATGGAATAATTCATCAAATTATCAATTGAAACAAAAATTAAAGATATTATCAAGAGGTGTAGAGAACATAAATTATTCTTACACCCTAGCAAATCAAAATAATTCTATTAAATACTACTGCAGGCACTCATGCCGTAGTTGCATTTGAAGTTTTGCAATTTAGCAATGCAATTTTATCGACTCAGCTATAAAGTGCACCTAAAAATGATGTTTGTTTTGAAGTCGACCCACTAACCTTAGTGACAGTAAATCTAAAAATGCAGGCGGTATTCAACAAAACTTGTGGACATTCACTCAAACATAAAAGACTTGAATATAAAGACACATTCACGTTTACATACATAATACGTGATGGATACCGTAGTAAGAATAGGAATGAGGGTTTGTTGTTGAGCATTATCTCGCAAAGCAATGTAATATTCAGAAGCACACAGTGGAAACAGAGTGATATTATGTTTTTAATCGCACACTAATGGGTCATTGTATGGACAGATGTTTCTAACAATGGTTCACCGAATAATCTTTCAGTTCAAAGGCTTCCCCGGGTTTGAACACAAAAATTACAATTGGAATTCGTTCCGTAGCGGCGAACGCTGTATAGTAACCACAAAATGTTTAGATTTACATTGAAGTATACTGGCAAAGTAGTGGAATTTGTGTTCTTTCATGGATCTCACTTTCATTTCTTTTATGAACATACCTAGTTTGTACAATTTGTAACTACTGAAAGGTTTGAAATTTTGGACCTGAAGGTGTATATCCCAATAAATAAATCTGGTGTTTTCGTGGACCATTTCTCCGCTCATAAAAGTACTATCTAATAGTATTTCTAATAGTACATTTTATTGTTATTTTGTATCTCTCAATGTAAGGCCAGCCCTTTAAAACTATTAGCTTTCAAATATCATAAGTTTTTAAATCTGTTTATTTGATAATTTAATGCAAGCTCAAAGATTAGCACTTGCATTGATCTCTAGAAAAAAGAAGATCAAGAAAGGATTAGGAGCACTAAGTGAGTGAAGAAATATAATGAATGACAAATAAACGACAAATAAAATTGCCAATTTCTATATTTTGACCATTGTAATTTTAAATTAGTGAGCAGTCAAGTGAAATGAAGTGAAATATAACTTGTTAATGGTTAATTATTTATAATTTGAATACTTTATTTCCCTTGAAATATTGCTCATATTACTGTTTCCTTTGGAACTATACCCAATAGTTGTTAATAAATTATTTATTAATGTCAACCTCCTCTCTCTATTGCTTATTTAAATCGGTAAATAGGTGTTTTTAATGTCTATCAAACGACGTAAATAAATTTTACAACTTTTAAATAATTGGAAGACTATGACATCCCAAATATTCATTACACCAATGGTTATGAATATTAATTGGGATATTTCTCCAAATTTGAATCAATGAAGAATTAATACAACCAATTTGTCACTCGCCCAATGAGTTTTCTTTAATAACTATTACATCAGCTGCAAAATAACCAGTGCATCTGCTACTAAATACAATTAAAGAACATTATAGATCTATGTTGTGACATTTTATCCAGATATTCTTATTATGGTTGGTTTTGAGAATTGAATAGCTTTGTACTCCAATCAGGAGCTTTAGAATTGGAGGTTGCCAACTGGCATTAGCCCGACCACTGATCATTTTCTCAAAAGGTCCACTTAGCATCTGTTTGTCTATCAAGTCTCCATCGGACTTCAAGAGTTTCCGAAGATTGGAATTCCAATTCTTGATGACGAGTTCTTAGGGTTGGCAATTAGCATTATTCTTAAATAAAGTCATAGTGGGAGAACCGCACAGTTGAAATCTCAGCCTAGGACTCGCCGCATCCCGTCCTCCAAAGATTCAAGTACCTCCTCGGATCGACCGGAAGAGGTGGCACATCAACTGATGTCACTGCAATGCCTCTGACCGGGAAGTCCTAGGTTTGAGTCTTGTCGGCGGCAGGATTTTTGACACTAGCTTGTCAGCTAAGTAGGATTCAGTTGCTGTCTGGAGGAAAAGTCTAGCGGTCGCCTGCTCTGATTTTTCGTAGATTCTCCTATCAATACCAGGGAATGTTGAGGCAGTATTCTACCAAACGGGCCAAGGTCTAAACGCGATCTTTCCTGCCTCTTCCTTGTTCCATCCACACCTCTTACTTACACACAGTCACACTTACACTACCACACATTTCGCGAGACCAGCCGAGAGTTTAGAGCTTGTCCCGGCTGGGGTGGTGCCCCTCTGGTGCGAGATACCTGGTTGGGGAAACCCCGCTATCCGACGGTAGGTTGGCGCCACATCTCACCATCCAGGAAAAGATCACCTCCACCTTCCGCGTTAAAAAAATGCATTACACTTACGGGACTAATTATCTTAGTAGTTGACGCGTCCGGAATAACTAATCAAGCAATCAATCGTAGGATTTGAATTAGGATTCGCAAACGTTTAGGAGTCTTCCTACCACCACTTGAAATCACTAATCAAACAATCAATCGTAGCATTTGAATTTGGATTCGCAAAGGTTTAGGATTCTTCCTACCACCACTAGCTTTTTACGTCTTTATCTGTATCTCAAGCCACTCTGTCCTCAGAGCCTCCAAAGCGCGAGCCCTAATCCAGGGCCGGCGGTGGGAGTCCGTTACGCAACGGGACAAGACGGGACGAGACAAGGCCGCCGCGCCGTGCCGCACCGGAAGTCGTCGGCGACTCCCCTTCCGCACTTCCTTCCGCTGTCCCGCGGAGGCCCGCAGGAAATCGGGTTATTCCCGGCCATTGATTACGGGTAATTGCGTGAGAGCCTCTGCTCGGACTTCTGATAAGGCGGCCCGGCGACTGAGAGAGCCCGTCCCCGCGTCGGCGGCGGCGAGGGCCGACAAAGTGCGGGTAGTGGAGGCAGTGGGATGTCGCGAAGTCGCGCACGGTCCATGTTTTCTTTTGGCTCGACTGATGAGAAGGAGGCGAAGTAAGCCAGGGCACAGATAGTTGTTTCAACTACTGCCTCAGTGATGACTTCTTCTTTCACTAAATTTGAAAAATAACAATTGGGGGCTTCCCATTGGCTTCAAATTTGTAGAACGTGCCACTATGCATTTTATTTCTGCATTTTCTTCTTGTGTCTGTCGCTTTCCATAAACCTTTGTCTGTCGTCTTTGTGTCTGTCGTCTTTGTGTCTGTCGTCTTTGTGTCTGTCGTCTTTGTGTCTGTCGTCTTTGTGTCTGTCGTATTTGTGTCTGTCGTATTTGTGTCTGTCGTATTTGTGTCTGTCGCTTTCCATAAACCAGTGCCTGTTGTCTTTGGATCTGTCACTTTCCTAAACCTTTACCAACATTGCATGCGTTTCTATAACCGTTCTACCCAGTTTGTTACAAAACATCATGTGAATCCGTTATTCCTGTTGACAAGAGCGTGTGCCCACTCTCCGTCCGATTACCTCTAGCTAACTAAACTGTGTCCAGACGTCGTCAGATTACCTGTAGCTAACTAAACTCTGTCCAGTTCGTGGGCTCCTGCTTATATGCGCCATCTCGTCAGTTTTGACGCCCTGCGCATGCACGTGGCTGCCGCTCGTTCGCAACAAGCAACTAATTCATCCATTTAATTCACCGATTTTTTTAACACAATCTGTTTTATTGTCTCCCGGAACAAGGCTCCGGGAAGAGGACTCACTCTATTCTCAAGATACTCGGGAAGGCAATGGGTGCAAGATGGTTTTGGACCTGTAAGGCATACGGATAATTGAAATACATGTTTGTATTTAATGATGTGGCAATACTTTAGTAGTATTTACGCGAAGGAGGTGAGACAAGTTTAGCCGTATTTGAATTTTAGTGTAAAATACGTTTGAAATTTTTCATTCGGTAAGAAGGAAATAAACTTCAGAAATAGGGAAGAAACGTAACATACATCTGTATTTGACATATTAATCCGATTTTGGTCAGGTAGCGGTGTTCCCAGTTTTGATTTTATATTTTTTTATTTATCCATACCTGCGAGTAAAGAAATCATGTGGCGAGTATGACACATTCCCATTACCATACTTAGCTCAGTTGGGCTGCCTGGGCTTTTGTTTTTCGCCACGCAGAGTTATAGAAACTGAGTGGGTTTTGTATTACAAAGCTACAGCTTCACTTTTTCGCGGACGGGAATTGAATAGGGGACTGCCACTCAGAAAGGTAACACGCTGTTCATAAGCCGCCCGAGGGGTTACTTTTTCCTAAAGCACTTTAAATTAATGAAGTTTTTGTGTTTTGTAGAAAACGTCCGATTGGATTTATATACACACTCTTAATTTCCGGTGTATTCGACATTTTCTTTTATTTCGTTCAATACATTTTTGACAAATGAAGTTACTGTGCTAGTATAAAATGTTTTAATTGTTTTCATTTAACCACATTGTTATTTTCAGTGAAAAGATTCCGGATCTACATCATTCAATGTACTTTTGTCTAATCAAGTCACTGAAATTTTTACGAATGTTTCAACTGCATTTATAAAATAACGTTGTCGATTTCCCGTGAAGTTTCACCGAGTTGATTTGTTAGAGCCAAATGAGCTGGAATGAACTTTCATTTGTTTTGAAGTAATTAGGAATTTCTCGTTCATTTGACGTTATGGTTATTTTGTTTGAAATTTTCTTCTGTAAAAGCTTTTGTGAAATATTTAAACTTGTGAAACAATGTCCATGTTCTAGGGAATTTACTGTTGAAAATTCAGTGCACTCGCTGTTCGCAAATGACTCAAATGACCTCCCACGTTTTCAGCAGCGCTGGGTGTATTCGCAATGTTTTTAAATTCCAATGATATCAGTCAGCGAAGAAACTGAAAAACTACAACAATAAAAAAACACTTCTGATTTCTATAGAATGTTCCCCATCATATGAGGGTACAACCATACATAATCCGAAAAGGAAGAAAGTGAACAATTAAAAACAGAATACGACGAAAATATTACAAAGACAACGACGAACAATATAGAATTACGTTGGGCGAGCATATCTAAGATCAAATGAATACGTAATATAAAAAGAAAGTGAAAATTTACAGAGGTGACAATTTTGTCTAGAGTTAAGGGAAAGGACTGACGAAATTTTTAACATTGTAATTTATATTTTTTTTTATTCCTAGTGGCTCTGTATTGGAAAGCTGTTTAAGAAAGACTCTTGTCATTGAAAACTCATTGAAGTACAACGCAGATCTTGCCATAAATACACCTTCATGTCATTAGTTTTGTGACATACCTTACCTTCCAAATCGACATCTAGCAGCCCA
>BOPP01000062.1:1504643-1526987 GCA_017312745.1 Gryllus bimaculatus
AGGTAATGGGGGGAGGCGTATAGAGAGGGAAATGGATAGTTGGTTGGGAAGTGGGCAACTGTCGGGTGGAAGGGTTAGGAAAGGCGAGAGAGTGGGTGGGTGGGAGGTGTAGACGTGGAAGAGAGGAAAGTGGGAGAGATAGAAAGAGAGGCGAATTGAGGGAGTTGTGAAATATGATTAAGGGGGGGGAGGATGCAGGGGTAGCAATCGAGTGCTCAGGGATGGAATGGAGAACAGAGGGAGGGAGGGAGAGGAAACAATGAAAGGGCAGACAGGGATGTAGTGAAGGAGGAAGAAGGGAAGCAGCGGAAGGGATATCGGGACAGGGAGGAATGAAGAGGAAGGAGCAGAGGGAGAGAGGAAAAGTGAAGGAGGAAGAGGAATGGAGAAAAGGATGCGATAGATAAGCAAGGGGTGATGGGAGGGCGAGTGAGCGTGAGAGAAGAGGTAGAGAGTGAGAATCAGGAGAGAAGAAAGTTGGTGGATGAGGTGAAGGCGCGGAAGGACGTTGGCTTGCTGGCGATGGACCATTTTGGAGCGCAACAAACTGTGCACAAACAGTGTGAGGAGGATGGCAATATGACGACAGAGAACAGCCGGCTGCTCAAGGATGCAATCTCAAAACGAAGAAAGGATTGAAGATGACATAAAAGACACGGAGCCGCATAAAAACGCGTTGTTTGGACATAATTCGAAGCAATTGAACATTTTTGGTCATGAAATAAGACTGAACGGAATAGTAAATATTCCCCTTTGTTGCAGTATGTTTGACCAGTGTATAAGCTGGTACATAGATTTTGGTTTTAAATTAGAACTTTCTGTTTTGCATTACTATTTTTATTCATAAAATCAACGTTTAAACATTCGTAATTGGTTTGTCAAATACACTTACATAAATTTCCAAAATTATTTTGGCTGCAAGCCTGACGTGGCAGGTCAATGATTCATGGACGGCAATTTAGCAGAAGTAAAATACAGAATGTTAGTTTCTATTTCCACTGTGCGGTGCTTCTTCTCATTTTTCGTATTTTCCACTTCACGTCATCATTACCTCTCTTTTTGTACGACAATGCGAATATTGAAAGAACCAGAACTGAACCATCTACTGCTATACACTGCTACGTATGGGAGAACAGCATTGGGTAAAGCAGGAGAAAGCAATTACTGATAAGGAGAATGTACGAAACGCAGCGACAGCGCTAGTCATAAGTGGGTGGTACATCGGTGCCAGTGGGGGAAAGGCCATGGCTCTGGAGATGTGGGTGCAGAGAGCCGAAATGCAGGCAGATTACGGGCGTTTCCAAGTTCACAAGTCGAATATGAATATGCAAATGAAGGGGAAGTATCGGTATAAACGCGGAATATCATACGGTACACGGAGTAGCGCGAATTGAGGTTTCGCCTCCGTTCCTGGGAATTTCACACCAACTACATGGAATCCAACGAGATAATTGCCCTTCTGCAATGCAGTCCTATATTCACTCTAATACTCCTGCACACTCCTCAAATTTCGAACTACGGAAAGCTTGATTTCATGTCTTGTGGTATTTAAAAGTAATTTACCCTTTTTGAACCCGGTGGTAGTAAATAAGTTTCTGAATATCCATATGCATTTACAAATATCTTACGAATCGTATACGAAACATACGCTAACTATAACGACAATATAACTAGAACAGAATGATTACACAGGAAAGCGCTTTCTGAGTAGTTTTTGAGCATTAACAATAATGGACGAAGCCAAGAAAGTTGAATTATTCGAGATATAATTAATAAAATGGGAAGATGCAGAGACGAATGGTGAAATAGTAGATGAGTTGAGAAGGATATGGTGTGTGGGTAGAGAACAGCAATTACAGATGTACTGAACGGAGAAGAGAGGAAGGCACGATATTTGTATGCATCTGAAACATGGAGCTGAGCCAAACCCTCATCCAATTGAAAGCAAAGTAAATTCGTAAAAGCAGAATAAATATCCATTAGTAAATTTACCCTTTTTGGTATAATCAAGCAGCGGTATTTTTGTATGTGAGGAATGTATATTCCAAGATACAAAATTTAAATGGCTTAACGATGGCTAAATTTGATGATGGAAATGTTTGAAACTCTTTTTTAAACAGGCACATAGCAGGGGTTCTCTCAAAAAACATCAAACAATATTAAAGAAATCCTAATTTAGGAAAAAGAATGATTTTTTATGTTTCTTTCAGAATTAGAATAGGGAACAACATGATAACAGCAACAAAAAGAATGTATTAACTCAAACACATTAAGATATATGTTTAAATTTAGCATTCAAAAGCGCAAATTTCTAAGATATTGTCTACATTTACTTACTTATTAAAACTTCACATAAAACACAACTTCACATTTTATTTGGAGTTTGTTTTTAACGCAATCTCTCATGGATTAAGACGAATAAAACAAGTAATTTAGATTACAACAGAAAATGTGGCCGAAATATTGAAAGAAAGTCCGTTTCTCAGGCTCAAAACGAACAGAGCCCCGTTTTCTAACATTCCATCCTTTTCGGGTATATATGTCGAAGAAATAACCCGCAGATGGCCCGAAAGGAAACCCATAAATACAGAATTTTTGACATTCAATCTCCGATTGCCCCTTTTGTTATAAGCATCGGACGGCAGGTTTTTTTTGTGTGTGTGTGAGAGAGGGATGTAGATCCGAAGATACAAGGTAAGCATTCTTCCACGTCGAGTACCAACTAACATATGTTTTACACAAAGAAAGCAGTGTCGGTCCCCGGTTCATCTCGCCGGTGGCACGCGTAGAAAAACTGGGGCTTCGCATATCTTTCACCCTCATATCATCGCCGATGACGACGCGCGGGGGCCTGGTTACATACAAAAATCGGGCGCGTGGAATGTTCGGCCGCCGAGCCGAGCGGCCGCTAGGTCAGGTATGCCGCCGCCAACGGCGCAGGCGGAGACCCGATGTGCGGGGGCGACGAGGGCACAGTGGGGCGGAAGGTTCATCTGCTAAACAACGGATTCGAATACGAAACATGGTTAACCTACTGAACGACCCATGTTTCTAATACGAAACATAGTATGAATGATTGATTGTTAATGATTTCGGATGTGACAACTCCTAAGGTCATTATTCCCGTAATTTTAGAGAATGTTTTTCCTCGGGATGTGGCGGTGATCTTCCCCCGCTGGATGAGTCGTCTGAAAATCAATCACAATAAATTTAAACACAGCTAATAGACCTACTTTTTCTCGAGGCTGTACTCTTGCCTTTGGACTGTTTCTCCACGTGACTTTTAAATCTAAATGCATGAACTATAACAATTAAAAAAGGAAAGGATTGACATTGAAATACTAAGTTATCACTATGTATTTAAAATGATTAATTAACTAATTTAATTTCTCTTAAAATAACTATTATTTCATATATTATTTAAATATAACATTCAAAATAGTAAAGTTGATTTTTGCATGTTTTTTATTGTAGATAATTAAAAATAGTTGCCAATGTTGCTAACAATTGATTGCAAGTATTTATAACCCAATGGTTTATACTAATTGCTAAACGACTGTTTCGAATACGAAACACAGTAAGATTGATTAAATTGATTGTAAATGATTTCGGGCGCGTCAAATCCTAAGGTCATTATCCCCGTAAATGTAGTGTATGTTTTTCCTCGCGAGCGAGCGAGCGAGAGAGAGAGAGTGGTGATCTTCCCCCGCTGGATAACGAGATTCGGCGCCAACCTACCGTAGGCTAGCGGGGTTTTCCCTAACCAGGAATCTCCCAATAGTGGGGCATCGCCCAAGCCGGGACAAGCTCTAAGCTCCTAAACGGTCTCCCGGCATGTGTGGCAGTGAAGTGCATGTTGGTGTAATGGGTGAGAATGGGTCAAGGAAGAAAAAGGTAAGATCACGAGCGGTCCGTGTCCTCTTTTCAAAGGGAATTGATCCGACTTTCTCCTGGTATTGGTCGGAGAAACAGCGGAAAACTATCAATCAGAGTAGCCGCAAGTGGATGGGTAGGTCGGCGCTGGATCTCACCACACAGCGGGGGAAGAACACCGCCTCCCGTGACAAAAATGTGCACTACACATACAGAATTAATAACCGTAACAGTTGACGTACCTCGGCACACAAAATAATCCATCAATCACGACTGCAGCCGCGGAATAGTGGCCACAGACGCAGATGTTCATCTGCTCGAGTAAAACCATCAACGAAACTCAACGAAATGTGTATGAACCTAGGTTGATTCGCAGAGTTGAGGCCAAAAACTCTGTTTTTATCCGCACTGATAAATCTGTCATACACTCAAAATGTGTGTGGACACACGTTTATTCGCGTAGTTGTGGTTCCAGACGCTGATGTTTACCTTTCACAGTATTTGCAGCGTATTCGAATAATAGTGTTCGTCTGTTTTACCCGCAGAATTTTGACCACGTATGTTGATGTTTTCCCAAACTCACGAACTCGTGACGTTTCCAAAATGTTTGTAGACCTCTCTACTATTTTATTTGCTAAATTTGGGATGTAAATACTTGTGTTTATCCCACTGGTAAGCCTGTCAAAAGCCCCTAACATGTCCTGGAAAGGTGATTTTTCCCTGTACCATTTTACTTGTTCAGAAAAGCTTTAGTGTCTGTGGCCTTTCTAGGCAAATAAAACTGTCACAAATCGATCTGCTGTTGATTTATTCATTTATTAAACGAATCGATCGGCTGGAATTTGCATTCATTAATTATTGCCGTGTAGGAAACATTTAACTGCTTAAATTATTAAGACCTGTAAGTGATGATGTGAGTGTGAGGGATGATGATGCAGATAATAATAAGGTAAATTATGGAGAAACCTTAGAATAAGAGGCCTGGCTTCATAACCCTGTTTCGAGTTGGGTGCTGTATACGGAAGTTGGTGAAATGTCCTCGCGTGGACGTAACAGACTCACCCGGAACAAAGGCGGGCAAATGATAAGCCACGGGGACTGCGGAGGGCTGAAACAGAAGAAACAAATAATCTTTTGTTTCATTTAACAATAAGAAAAGGTAAATTATTTCTTAATTGTCTGACTTCGTTAAACCGTTTAGTTTCATCAATTCGTAAACACTGAATTACAGATTAGAGCAGCTTGAAGTTGCCAATGAATCACTGTGTCCTGCAAGTCGCACTTCAGCTGTCTCTATGATTGCAAGTGTTCTGCTGCTTCGTCATTTGTTCTTTTGCTTTTATTTCTTTGTTTGGCGTCAGACGGACATGATTTACTAGGTGTGTCATAGGCAATGCGACAGAGAAAAAATTACAAATGGAACGTAAGACATGGCGTTAATAGGTCTGCTGACTCCTAATTCCCATCATTATCTTTTCTTTCACAGATACTCACTGCTAAATGGTTCTCGACCTAAGGCATGCTACGAAAACCTGTAGGTGTTCTAAAACGGTTGTCGAATCTATTTGTCCGTTCTGAACCGGATCTGCCACATGATGTCATCACTCACTTGATGAAAATTAATTGATGTAATGTAAAATTTGATAAGAATACAACTGAAACATTGGACAAAAATTGGCCATCGAAACAATGTAAAGAAAGAGTACAATTGGAAAGAAACGAAATTATCGGAACACGTCCGCCGTTCTTTGTTTAATGTATTCCTCCATTATGCATCTGAAATTGGTAGAAATAAAATACGGACAAGACCAATCAGGGCAGTATGGCCCAAGAAGTCTCATCCAGGCAGGCATATCGCCCGGCACAGATACTGGGTTGAGGTAAGTAAAGTTTTTAAATTCCTCAGTGGAATCGCTTGGGCGATCATCCTACCTTAATGTAACAAAGGCTGCAAAATGGATGATCCGAAACAGAACCCAACAGAGAGCACGTTCTCCTAGAGGGCATCTTGAGATCTATACGAGCTATTGTTGCCAGTGTTGGCGAGGTCAAAGTCAATGGCATAGAAATAATAAGCGCAGGTCAGATGCACATTGTTTTCTCTTCGTCTTTATTTTTCCTGGACGTTACGAGCGATTCTTTTCTGCTTCAATTTCGCGTTCAAAATATTTTAAAATATTGTATAGGAAATGCATCAAAGATCTTCAATAAATTATTCAGAATATCGGCAGCATTTCTTTCTTACTGAAAGTGAAGCATAATGATATATTAATACTAGTATACGCTAAAATAGTACCCACTCACGAATTTTAAACAAATTTGATCCACCTTATCTACAATCAAACCCTTTCTTTCTACCTCGACTTACTTTGTACGCAAAGTTTTCACAGACTGCCTCCCATTTTACTTCTGAGCACAGTTGTCATTCTTTCATATCATTGACTGACAGCTGCCCTCTAAAAATGCGTAATGCACTATAAACAACGTCTTTATTCCCAAGAGAAATCTGAATCGTTTGTTAAGTTCGTCCTTAAATTTACTTCTTGTTGTTTCGTAGATTGTTAAAGTCATACACCCCTATATTTCCGGCACACCTTATGAGATGATAATATCTAATTCAAATGAAAAGTCATTCTAAAAACATGTATAATACTGTTTCTAATATTAACAATATGGCAAAACACTGTTGTGAAAAAAGTTATTGGATACCTCCTAATATTGCGTCGGACCTCATTATGCCTGAGGAAGTGGAGAAACTCAACTCGACGTGTCATGAACTCAACAAGTCGTTGGAAGTTCTCTGCTTAAATATTGAGTCCTGCTGTCTCTATAGTCGTCCATACGAGAAATTGCAAAAGTGTTGCCAAAGCAGTAGTTAGTACTCAAACTGCCATCTCGAATATGTCCCATAAATATTCAATGGGGTATATATCGGGAGATCTGGGTGGCCAAATCATTCCCTCAAATTCTTCAGAATGTTCATCAAACCAAGAAATTCTCAAGTGATATGGCGAAAACTGACTTGACCAAAAGTTGTAAAATTGTGTTTTTAATTGGCACATAATTTGATTCTTACCTTCCTTCATCTTGCAAACAAAGACATATTTATTTTTAGTAGTTCTCTAGATATTGTGTCAACTGATATGTCCAAACGTTTAATTTTATTACACGGCAAAAGCTGACATGTTCTCCCAAATAAGATCGTATCATATGATTTCATGTATGTTTAAACATTTTAATGGGACAAAAGATGGCGTGTTCTCATATTATAACATTAAAAAAATATTTATAGTCGCTTCAACTTGGTTATTAACAACTATTAAAGGTACAAAGGGTACCTTGTACAAAGTACTTGTGCAAAGCCAGTTTTTTACATGAAAGAGCTGGCATTCCCTTAGAATTGAAATTAAAACATATATTATTTCATTATTGTGTGTAGACATGAATGGAATTAATGACTGCGATGGCTCAGTGGCAGCGTTTCTGCTCACGAGGTCCAAGAGTTCGAGACCCGATTGTGACGGATTGGTTGATTGATTATTTTGTCTTTCCTCGTTCCTGCTATGACCGTTAGTTCCGTTAGGGTGGTACATGTTATAGACGGATGTAGCGGTAGTCCTTAGATTTCGAATCCGTTGGAACATGAAGCCGAGGACTTCTTGGTCAAAGACACTGCAGAGAAAATAGCTAGCACCCATCTCAGACCATCTGTGGCGGACTTTTGACGCTAGGTACATAGCTAGGTCAAATTCAATCACTGTGTGAAGAAGAATTCATGCGGATAGCTATTCTGATCGGTACTTTTTCGTGGGTTCTTCAAATACCAGGTAGATTTCTGAGGAGTAGACTAACACACGGACCCCGCAATATTTTTTTTTTATTTTTTCGCCCTTAGGAAGATACGTCGTAAGAATAGAACGTTAAGTATTCGCGCGCGGAAAACGGAGAAAAACTCTTATTGCCAGGCCCTAGTAACGAAAAATTAGATAACTTACTTTATTTATTACTTTGAATAATAAATTACTTCCTCTAACACGGGATACAGCAGAATGTTTACTTTGTGGGTTCTTTACAACGAAATATCGATTGACGGCAAAACGTGTCTGTCCACCTGTCTGTAGTCATCACTAGCACATAAACCGTTCAGCCAATTTATTACAAAATTGATATTCCAGGATTGATTTGAACAAACTCGAGGTTTTGGGAGTTTGAAACGAATTTTTTTTATTTTCATATTTGAGACTACTTCACACGAAGCAAGATTTTAAGTTTTTAAGCGCCAGCCCGAGTTGGATCCATACGGCTCTTCTCTGGTGTACTGGTATGAGAAACATCGAGTTAAATCTGTGTTCGGATCTCAGAGCGAAAAAAAAACTTTTTGCTCGTTGAAAACACTTGGGTAGATTTATGAAATGGTATAACATAGAGGAGCAGTTGGAAATAATACGAGAAAGTTTGTGCTTTTGTAGCACTAGTTTATTATTGTTCTCTCATCTTCCCTTACGTGCGCAACATGACCTCGCACATCGGGAGTCCAATCGGAAGACTACACCTTGACCCGGCTGGAGCAGTGCTACTCTGCGTGAAGTTCTTGGAGGGGGGAAAATCCCGCATACTGATGTGTAAGTCGGCGCGGAATCTCACGTTTCAGCGGGGAGGGAGCATAACTTACGAATATAATTGCACTACATTTTCGGGACTAATTACCATAGTGTTTTGAAACGCTAAATTTCCAATGAATATTGAAGTTAGTATCTCTGATAGCGCAATACACACACACACACACATACACACACACACACACATATATATATATATATATATATATATATATATATATATATAATTTGATGAGATTAATTTTCCTAAAATGAGAAATAACATTGCTTTTTTTATTTTTCCAGAGGTTTTGAGTCAATAATGAATACAATGTAACTTTTTGTAGCCTTGAAGGTATTATGGTTATTTCAAACTTATACCGCATTACTGACCGGTATTATATTCTAGTTCACAGATAAATGATAGTTCCCCAATGAAACAAATTGAAAAATTATTTTTCACAAACCAAATAATCTAAAATTTGAATTCGTTATCGAGACGCAAAAATGACTCCAAACAGAAAAATGGCACAAGCAAACACGTTAAAGCTAAGACACATCGTGAGCAAATATCGAATCATGAACCGTGTTAGAATTGAGAGTCTCTCTTTGTGAATCATGATGGATTTTTATGCCTGAAAGAATCAACGCTTCACTGCTTCCAAATTGTTTCGTAATCGGATGGAAAAGTAATTTATTTTCCATTACTCCGAAGAGAGTGAAAGCATATGAGAATAAAATTCGCCATTCTGGTAAAGAATGAGCCCCATAAGTCTCGCCTCGCGAAAGAGCGTCTTTCTTGGAAATGCGATATTTCTTTCGAGGGAAGAATTTCTTCGCAGGAAGAGATTTGAGTTCCATTCTTTTGCGGATGTATGAGTATCGATTTATTTTACTTGGGTGTTTGCGCACATTCCCGTAGTGATAATCTATAAGGAGAGTAGAAGATGCTTTTGGAGTCAGCTTCCTCTTTCAATCTTCATTCAATGTAGTGCTTTCTTGGGATGAGCAAGGAATGAAATCCTTTCCTAGATGGAAGTTCATTTCGATGTTGCGGCACTTAGTTTTTGTTCGTTTTCTTCTGATATTATTACTTGAGCACGCGAAGGAAAAATGATTATGTTTTTTACTGTGGAGTTATTATTAGGAATGAATCTGGCTCTCATGCTGGTGCAGAGACGAAGGCTGTGATGCCGAGATTTGACCCTTCTTTCTCAAGGCGGAAAGGAAGGGCTGAAGGGTGGAAATGACTTCCGCACCTCAGCCCAAAGAAAGATCACAATTAGATGGTCAAAATCTTGATATTAATCGCGCAACTTTTCTTAAACGATCGAAGAAATGCGAGTAGAGTTGGGTATTAGTCACGAAATCGGCCATTAGATTTTATGAACCAATGCCAATCTCTGGAGAATCAGTCATGCCTTCGCGAGGTTCTCAATAATTTGTGTTCTAACTTTCTCAGGAGTTCGAGGTATCTCCTGTAATACATCGTTACCTGCTTCGGTCATTTCTTTATATTTTGGAGAAAATAACGGATAGAAGTTCTCGTCTTCAAAAGAAAATTGGTTCTGTGAAAGTGCTAGCGAAGATGTGTTTGGAATGTGGTCATCAGTGCCCGCTGCGAGCTTTTGCCTTCATCTGTTTATTGTGTCAGAGCGGGGGGAGAAGCAAGGTCATCGTTCAAGAAAAAAAACTAGTACCACTTTCATATTTGACCGACATGTTCGCTACTTGATGAATAAGGAACAATATTACCAAGAGATCGACTCCACACCCTTCCATATCTTACCAATTCGCATATTCCAAACCGACTTGAGTTGGTGGATTTTTGAAAGGCAGAAATTCCTCAACGTCACGTCACGCTTGTGACACATTAAGCACTCATGGAAATTGTCTGGCAAAATTAAATCCTCCAACAACTCCGTCTCAATCAGATCCCATAACCGTCTATCAGAAAACCATGCAAATAAGGACTAAAATGACATAAGTGGTTGTTAGGAAGTGGCTGGGTAAAAAAATGCAGTGTTGGGCATCCATGTGTTGCCAAATCCGTAAATGCTCGAGAACTTATCATGCGGTCGAAATTGGACGAGCATCAAAACATTAAACAGCTACAACACTTTGTTTAAATTCTAACTGGAGAGCTAGTGGCGTAATGGCCAGCACCTTCCACCGGTAGAGAACCGGATTCCATTCCATACCAATGCATCTGGGATTTGTGGTGGGGCTCTCCACAGGTTCTTTTCTCGTATGTCTGAATGACCTTAGAAGTTGAAGAGTTCCTCTACCCTGACAAAGATTAAATAAATAAATAAATAAATAAATAAATAAATAAATAAATAAATAAATAAATAAATAAATAAATAATACTAAGTGGGTGTCAGTCCGTCCGTTACTCAGGGTCACATCCCTTCCAACACTAATCTGCTCTACTGCCCTGTTTCGTGATCACCGCATTGCTTCGACAACGACGCGTCTTGGTCTGCTGGTGAGGAACTGGCCATTTTGTATCCCCTTAATATAATTAAAGCACAAGAAATGAATTAATACGAAAATACTTCTATAAGTTTCGTTCATGCCACACTAAGCTGTAAAATTTCATTTCGTTCATTCTTCACGCGCAGAATAAAGCATCTCGCCCATTTGGTCAACCATGTTGGGGCATCCGCGAGCTGTCGAAAACAGATCACGGGCGAGTACCCTCTCGGATCGATGTGTTGAGCCGCGCAGAGTCTCCCCAGACGAGGCACAAATAGGGGGGGGGGCGCCGAGTGGAGGAGGAGGCGCCGAGCCGGGCCGGGCCGAGCAGGGCAGGGCCGGGCCCGCCTTCAAGGAGTGGCTGACGCACTACGAGATACAATTACTTCCCAGGCGGTCGCCTGCAATTAAGTGAGAATGGCGCCCTCAGCGGCGGCTCGTCGCCTCGGTCACGAGAGGTCCATCGCTTAATTCAAGAAAGACAAATTGTGTAGTTCATTTCTTAAAGAAACGGCCCTCCCTCGGCGAAGGACAGCTCTCTCCGGTCCCCCTGTCTCGGTTCCCCTCTCCTGAGGACAATACAGGCAGGGGTCGGTAATCTAGTTTGGGTTTCGAAGCCACAGGCCAACGAGGCTCTTGGTGGGTTTTGGATTCCGTATTTGCTGGCATTACTTCTGTGATATCGTTGGCGAACAAGGAAAATTACTCGTCTTCAAAGGTGTCACTTTGTGGGAGAACGGTTTTATATTAAATAGAGACATTTACAGTAGGGCTACCAAACCCATCACCGTTTTCACACTTGTAATCTGCAATATAATCCTGAAAACCACTTGATTTGCAAAACTCAAGCAAGTTATGAAGGTACTGGAATCAGAAGCATAATATAATTCACATAAAATATGCAATTACCAATTTCTACTAATATTTACAATTTTTGAGACAGATTCGACTAGGAAATACAGAATGCCGTCGAAAACAGATCATGGGCGAGCACCCTCAGATTGGATTAGGAAATACAGACAGCTGTCGAAAACAGAGGTCCAAGATTATATTATGGGTGGAGCCGTTAGTTTCTCGGCCAAACATTAAGTGGTTTACTCTATAAGTCATGAGAACATTTGACTAAAAAATGAGAATTTTTGAATTCTGTCACTTTTCTGTTGCGTTGATATATTCTGTTGTCCGGGCTCAAATTTACTATTCTTTAATTACTTTACTTTCTATGTACAGTATTAAATCCTCTTTGATGGTCGTTTTTACTCTTCGAACTATATTGTCGACGACGACTTTGGCACAAAAAAACGATTTCTAATTAAACTTTTTTATAGACTATGTTTCCGTTTGATTAGCCTACAAACGGACAAATCCTGAAAAGTACAGAAAATATCATAGCCACAATCTATAGCATACATCTCGCTTTACAACTTACAAATCGTAAATAATTCCCTGGTAACCATCTAACAAAACCGTTAAGTACAACATAAGTAATATAATAGACGCCTTACATAGAAATCCTTTATCCCCCGCCCTTGGAAGAGCATGCTCATATATTTAATCAAACCTTCGTCATCCAACACCCTTAAACCTCTATTTTCAAAATACCAATAATACAATGTTTGTTTAACTCACATTGTTCTATCTTGAGTCAGCAGGGTACAAAAAAACAATCCACCCAAAATTTCTCTCATAAATTACAATTTAACCTTCAAGACTTTCATCCCCTTTATTTCAATCCAGAAAAAAAACTGAATTCATATATAATGACTAAAATCTATATGCACGAACTAAATATGCACTCTACAATTTACAATTAATTCATTCTTTTTCTGATACACTTTACCGACCAATTCTGTTATTTCTAACTCTTTAGTTGTTAAAGGAAGATAATGTCAAAGGCAACTTCAGAAAGGTATTGTGTTGCTGTTGAAGTATAATTTGAAAATGAGTTCACTGCCAGGGCAAACCTTAAAATTGGGATATTGTACTACAGAAAGAGTATCACAAATTCCAATCACTACAGGACCATGCGGAGGAGCTTTCCTGCGGGTTTCGCACGTTCAAATAAATTCTTATCATCAGGCTCTCCTGGCCGCTAGCCCTCACTTTGCAGACCCCTCGTGCATGAGGCCATAATATCGCATTAGCACTGGCGGTCAAGACACGGAAGGGGCGGCGGCTTTGCTTAGAACCATCGGATGAACTAGAGCCAGGGGAGATTGGGCCTTAATGAAAAAGACAATGTTATCTCGTGGCGCCCCCCGTATACGAAGAGCATATTCCTCCCTTAGGTGCCTCCACCCCTCTTCTCACTAAATCTTGCGCCTTTCTTACTATCTCCCACCCTGAGGGTTTCGCCCCTATTTTTCTTCGTCAGGAGACTGTGAGACCAAGAAGATGATTAAATTCTCTTCAGTCTCCCTCTTTCTTGATTCAGTTGTTCGCTACTCGAGTTCTTTCCTTCGCGAGGCTGTTCTGTGTCCTTTTTACGTTCATTCTTCTTTGCTCTTGAGGGGAAGCGGCCACTCTGATCTCTTGAAGTCCCTATCTTATAAGAAAACAAAAGGTCTCCGACAATAAAGGGAATTGTTCTGTCCGCCGCCCAAATCCTACAGTATTTATTTGTTTTCTGGGCTGAGAAGCAAGGGCTAACGTGCCTTTGTCACTGATCTCATCATTATACTCTTTACTATGTGTTTGTTTAAATTGTCAAAATAATTATATTCAATCAGTTAAATTAATTTTACTTGCATGATTATAAACGTATACTATTAATATTTATAATACATTCACAATGCACGAATGCTTTTTGCTGTTGCCTTGAAGAGGTTTAATTCCGTTAAGAACATATGTTGCTGAATGAAAAAAAGCTGAGAATAGTATTCGTAGGCACGTAGCAAAGTAAACCATTTGCTTGAAATATTCTTAGAATAAATATCGACATTATTTAATTTTGTATTAGTTAATATATTTTATTCCTGCCGTATAATTAAAAAAGACAATAATGGATTGTGTTCTACGTGTTGCATTTTATGATTTGTTTTTGTTATTAGAAATTGCAATATACAAATGTGTTCAAATTATTAAACTAAAGACATATTTCGTAAAAGGTTAGCAATTTTCACACGTTTACATTCATGTATGTTACAATCATACATTTAATACATATTGTTAGTGTGTATCTTAATCAACAAGTTTATCCTGTTTGGCATTATGTCTACAAACCTTTGACTTAAGTCATTAATATTATCGTCGCGGTACCAAATCCGCGACTTCTGTATATTTCCTTATTCTTCACTTCCTATAAATTTTCTATGGGGTTCAAGTCCGAGTTATTCTGTGGCCACGGTAACACTTGAAATAGTTTTTCTTCCAAGTTCTGGGAGACACTTTTGTCTTTGTGACATCATCATGAATTAAAATGCCATCTTCATTAGGGAACCACTCTAATTTGGGGAAAATAATCCTTTCCAAGGATATTTTGTATTGGTATTGCCTCGTTGTCCCTTCGACAATGTGCAACCTTTCAGGACCTTTCACAGGCATCACACTTAATCTTTCTCATCATCACGTATCTTTCCAATAATATCATGGAACTTTGGAAAGACATGCTGCAGTCTAATAATTTGAACACGTCTGTACATATTATAGATGATAGAATCAAATAATTAGTATGTGGATCTAAACACAAGTTCTGATAAAGAGGATATATCCCGCTTAACTTATACGTAGAAGATTATTTTTTATTTTTGCTACTCCGATTTTCCTCAGAGTACAATATTTGTCAGAATTCGTCGGTAAGAGTCTGGTATCGACATAATTACATCTCTGTGGCTAATACGTAATTAATAGATATCGTCTGAACATTACTAAACCTCAATCACAATAAATTTTTAAAAAATTGAAGCCAATGGACCTCATTTTTCTTGAGGTTGTACTCTGGCCTTTGGACTGTTTCTCCACGTGACTTTCAAATGTAAATGCATATACTATAACAATGAAAAAATAAGAAGATTGGCATTAAAATACTAAATTATCAATAAATATTTTAAATTATTAAATAACTAATTTTATTTCTCTTAAAGTAAGTATAATTTGATATAAAATTTAAATATAACTTTAGACATATTAAGAACTTCGAACGCCATTTTTTCTTCAGTAAGTGGTAATTTTAATTAAGCTGAAATCGTAAAGCTCTACCAGTCTCTGTATATCTTGAGAGACGGTTCAGTATCATGGTTCTAAGGATGGGTGCAGAAACAGATTTGCGTCTTTGTTGGTGTCACTTGCAATTTAATTTTAGGAATTATGGTTTTCTTCTGGGAATGAATTCATACATGAAGGACTTCCTCTTAAGCAGACACCCTCTTTACATCCGTTTTTTGAGCAACTGTCGATGGTCGCTTAATAGAGACTCTACAGTTTTCCTAGTATTTGTTCTTGACGTGTATCAGTTACGTTCTACTTTTTTTCTGTGTGTGCATACGACATTCACGAACCTATAAACCGGAATCCTTCTCTAGGAAACATGTCCAAATGCTGCGTGCACCTGCTGCCTCACGCTGAAATAACCACTTCTCCGATGCTAGTAATCAAAAAGGACGAATCTTCAACGTTCTTCTCTTGTCAATATCACTGCAGAAATATTAGCATATATATTGGTATTTCCGTTCAGACGGAACCTTCTCAAGTTTCGTCCTCCGTTAAATAGGCGGTCGCTTCTGCGAATGTCACGGAGTCAGAGCTGCTTCGGTGGATGTGATCGAAGTTGTGCTGTCGGCGTCTCTCTGGAGGGGAAACTTACATGCGGTTTAACCCAAGACATATGCAAATAGTCGGAGCCATAGGTGGAGCTCTGGTGGAGGAGTCGTGTTATTCGCATTTGAGAACCCAGAAATGTCTCGAGACTCGAAGTTTCAGTCTCCTGGCAGGTTTTCTGAATTCGGCACCGGTGGGATTACAATCGCTATAAATAATAGAATACACCACGCTGTATGTTATATATACAATTAAAATGTATATTGCATTTTCCAAAATTATCTTCGGTTGTTAATAGAAAATTTACTAAATATGAAGAACGAGAGTGGCGTTTGAATGTCAGAACTGTGTATGGAAATACCAAATGCGCACTTTTGGGAATCTATCTGTTAACTGTTACTTCTATGTAAAACAGACGAATAGAAGTGGCTGCCCTAAAATACTAGAGTTATTCGCTTATCTCTTATAGGGGAAATAAACGATGTACATGACCGAACCGATATCGTCAGATAAACAGTTGGGTCCTTCATGAGCCGTTTGTTCATTTGGTAAATCTCGTTTCCTTCCACATCTTAATAGGATGTTATCTAATTAAATATCTGATATTGTATATTTTTTTATATTGTGTGTATTAGTTCAGTTGGTTAGAGTAATTTTGTTTTAATGAAATAAATTAACCCTTTTGAAAACAATGTCGAAAATTAGCAATCATGAGTTTTGTGGGGTTGTAAACTGGACTTCAATATTTATACAAATAGAAGGGAACACTTATCATTTGGATCAGATACTTTCGTGCAGTGGCATACCCAATGATATGTGGGCTCATGGTATTCTGTCCTATCGGATGCCGCTGACACATTTTTAAATTTATTTTTTAATAATCTTGTACCGTGAAAAGAGACATTCAATATCTTAATTAAACACATTTTCAACTATCTGAATGTGGTGTTCCCGATACTTTACTTATACGAAAAAGTCGTTTTAGCTCTACAAATACTTAAAAAATTTACTATAAAAGAAAATATTTTCATTTATTAAATATGTCTACTATGCAAGTTCTAAATAAAAATATTTATTTCATCCTCAAGTGTAAGTAAGAAATAATATACAAATAATTAAAATAAAATAATAAAAATACGAACAAATATGTGATTGCAATTCTCCTTGTTGGATGTTCTCTGGGGTAACGGCCACTTCACTCTTTTCCTGAATACGTTGTCGGAAAACCTAATCTGAACTCTCCTAAACGACTTGTTCTGAAGAGTTCATTATTTCAGTGTATAAGCAGGTGGCCTGTTAAAGAAAATTTGTACATTTGCAAACACCCATTCTACATCCTTCCGTTGCATTATTATAGATTTATTTCAGAATATAATTTTGTAGATGAAATTATCTTACAAAAAATGGTTATCCCATTAGCACGATAGTATATGCTGCATACAACAAAATTATTGTATAAAACGATAATTATCCTACAGGGTGATATTGCTGACGACGATCCTTTCTCTACCGAGTGATTCAAGCCCTGCACCTACTGTAAACAGCGGCGTACGGGGGAATACAATTTCTAGCAACTTGTGTCATTCATCGCATGAGTGCCGTGGGCAGCCGCATTATTGGCGTTA
The DNA here is from genome assembly GCA_017312745.1 of Gryllus bimaculatus. NCBI lineage: Eukaryota > Metazoa > Arthropoda > Insecta > Orthoptera > Gryllidae > Gryllus > Gryllus bimaculatus. The sequence continues at coordinate 1,521,973 of BOPP01000062.1, forward strand.
CATTTCGCTATCATCATCACCGCTTGAGGCCTTGATCAAGACGCTGGCGGTGAGGCAAGGGGTTCTCGCGGCCACCGCTAGATAGCAGCGCAAAAAATCTCAAAACACGTTTTGGAAAACATTGTGTACATTCTTCTGGACGGATCCGTAAATGAATAATCAGCTCCCCACCGAGACGTGTAAAAGTCACTTCATTTACCTCGATTGGTATTCAGGAAGAGGTGTAACCACGAGTGACGGACAGATGCAGATTACTCGAATACTATAAAATAATAAATATAAATCCTTAAATAAAAATAAATGTTATAATTAGCGTAAATTAAAAAAATCTTTATAGGAAAACTTAAAGCAGTATAGAAGCCCTTCACTAAGAAAAAATCTCTGCTTTAGTACGTGTATCTTATTAGCATTGCTGTCTTTTCCTTTCCAATGTACCAATTTCTCATGTCTCGAAAGTTAGTTTTACAGATATAGTGAATATTTAAAGCTTCATTTACTTAAAAAACAAACAAAGCTAAATGTTAGCAAATCGATGTACTTCCAGCGCAGGTTAATATTTTAATAATAATGCAAAAGGACTTAACAAGACGAGATTTTCTTATAGGTTTGTTTTTCGCAGTCCAGGAAATGTAGTGTTTAAAAGAAGCAGTGAAGTTTTTATGAACCAAAGTACTTTAAATATGTATTGCTTAATTTTAGAGACAATTCCTAAGAATTATGCAGTAACATATTTCTGCATTTGCTTACGGACATTTCTTTTCTGAAGGTACGAAGGTAAACTATAGTAGATCAAGTATAATACTCAACCATAAATCAAATATAGTAATTAATTATAAGTAAAATACAGTAACCAAGTATAATTATCAAATATAGTAATAAATGAATAATCAAAATTATAATACATAGGTGTCAATGAGCATTTTTTACAATTTTTTACATTTACTCACTTTGCATTTACTAACATTAAAACACTGAGAAAAATGCATTCAAGACCAAAGTGAAAGTGAAGAACTTGTCGAACCACAATGAAGTTGTGAGTGAATAGAAAGCTTTAAAATATTCAATATGAAATGTGGAGTACATATACGAGTATATTAGGATTTATTCAAAGATTTGATTAAAATCAAATATGGCCTGACGGATAATTGATGATAATTGAACCAAAACTTATACTGTATATACGCATCTCACTTCAATGCACCTGGTAAATCGATACTAAGTAAAATGGTTCATATCTGCTCATAATGAATACGCAAAGTGCTAGTGTCGAAAGGCGAAAACCTAGTGAGAAACTATAACACCCATTACTTGTAACGAATATGTAAACATAATATTGTTCCCAAAAAGTTTCCAGACATATCGTCAAACCCTGTTTTCAGCAAAAGAAGCTTGGAAAAATTCTAATTTTTCATTGTTGAAAGGCCAGAAATTGTCAAATGTTGACGGGTTGTAAGAAAATCAAAATTAAAATGTTGTTGTAAAACACAACTGGCACTTTTTAGGAAAATAGGTTTACATATTTTTAATTGACAGGATTTCACTTCAAATTACAAAAAACTACTTATTTTGAATAAATGTACATGGTATGATTTTTAGATCTAATTTTCAAGAACAGGTTTCATTACAGGAAATTATCAATCTCCACCCTAAGAAGATTCCTTATTTACTCAGTCCGTGAGAAGTGAAGTAATGGATGAATATGGTTGCAATTATCTATCGGGACAGTTCAAATGCAATTTGACGCCACAATCAAAATTAGTTGGTGACTCTGGGAAATCTTTAGAACGCCAAAATAAGAAAATGCAGCACATGTGGTTAACGCACTCATGAATCTATTCACTTGAAAAGATAACTCGACTCTCCAATTACTATCGTCACTTTTTAATTAGAGATCCATAAGAAGCGGAAAGTTTTAAATTATACAAATTCGAATATAAATTCGAACAAGCAACATATGCAATATTTAAAATTTATATTTAAATGAATAATGTATCTAAAATTTCAACATTTATTCATTTTTCACTAATGACCATACACTGTGAGAGAATCGCAATTACAAGATTGGTAAATCACTTCTCAGAATACTTTCTATTACTGTGAACACAACACCAGCTACACCAGGTTCTTATCAATCAATTTCCCCTGATATCCGGACCGGCTAGATAAATTTTGTTCGAGCAATGAAAACAAGTCCGTAGACTGTACAATCTTTATCACAACAAAATATCTTTCTATTGAAGAAAAACGTTTTTCATGAATGTGTGTGGAGGATTTGGGCAAGAAAACGAATAGGCAGCGCACTGTTCAAACTATCGAACTATCGGTTTACTGGAAACAATAGACCTGCAAAAGAATCAGAAACGGGTTGACTGCAAACTCAGTTGGGACCTTCTCTGCGAGCTTTGCAATTCTCCCATTTTCAATTTAGCGGTGACACCGTTGAGAAAGTGGACTTAGAAGCACAGCGCAGGTCACACGGATATAGAGCCAAAATATAATTCGATTTATACGTATATCTGCTCCCTGCTGCATCATACCAATAAGATCGATAGGACACATTGCAAGTGTCCCTTCTTTCTTCCAAAGTAACCCATAGGCCCATCTCGGCTCTTCATCGTGACCAGGTGAGAGATGAATAAAACGATGATTTATGAATGGTAGATAAAAATATGATACAAGCAGCGGCATGATTGCCACACAACTAACAAATCAGACAGACAAGTCTTGCATAGGTTTGAACGTATATCGTCCGCAAGTCGGATACTGGCGTTTGCAAGCACGTTGCTACTTACTATACTTGTACAAACTTTTTAAGAAAAACAAAAAAAAAATCAAAAAATTAAAAAATAAAGAAACGGTTTGCACCAGAGCAGGAATAATGGAATTCCTCCATCGCGCAACACGTCTCCTTTTCCGTGCTAACTTTAATTCTCCCCGGCACAATCGCCCGTACGCGTCATCTGAGAAACGGGCCAAGTATCTAGCGTGCGTGCCGCGGCGCAAAAGGCTTCCGGCTGAGGTCGGGGCCCGCGCGCCCGCGCACCTCCTGCTGCGGGCGGGGCTGCGGCGGTAGGCGTGGCGGATGCGGCGGCAATGGAGGGCGGCTGCGAGCGGTGGCGGCGCGCGACTGGCGCGAGGCGCGAAGGCGGGAAAGCGGCGGAAGCGGTGTGAGGCGTGAGGGCGGCGTAGGGCGGCGGAGCCGGCGGCGGGGGCGGCGGAGGGCGGCGGAGGCGGCGGAGGGCGGCCAGGGCGGCGTGAGGGCGGCGGAGGGCGGCGGAGGGCGGCGGAGGCGCGCGGAGCGGCGGAGTCGGGCGGAGAGGCGCGGAGCGGGGCAGGGCGGCGGAGGCGGCGGAGGCGGCGGAGGGCGGCGGAGGCGGCGCGAGGCGGCGAGGCGGCGGAGCGGCGGGCGGCAGGGCGCGGAGGCGGCGAGGCGGCGGAGGGCGGCGGAGGGCGGCGGAGGCGGCGGAGGCGGCGGAGCGCGGCGGAGGGCGGCGGAGGGCGGCGGAGGCGGCGAGGCGGCGGAGGCGGCGGAGGGCGGCTGTGGGCGTTGTGCTGGTGGAGGCGCGCGGTTGCGGCGCGGCGCGCGGCGAAAAGCCCCGGAGAGACGCAAGGAATGCCGGTGCCTCACAAAGCCAAGAGCCTATTGGAAGTCCGACTACGCGAGTGCGACACACAGGTGCGCGTCGGCGGACAGCGCAGCAGAGGGAAATTGGCTCTCCCGAAAGAGGTTAGCGATTGCTTCCAAGTTGCTGGGGTCCGAATTAATTAAGAGCGAATGTTACGTTGGTTGAAAGGTTGGAGCGACAAAATAAGATATAATTCAAGTAGGAGTTTGATAGCCAAGCCCTACGTATAGTTCGAAGCAAATTTAATCATCATGTGTCATGACGACATCAACATCGTCGTGTTTGCCCAAACAGATGGCCATTGAAAGAAATCATTTTTTAATCTTATGAAAGAAAGGCTTTACGAATGTATATTTTTACTAGAAGAAGAGTCATTAGGTATTAATTTCAAGCGACACCCTATTTATAGAGAAAAAACTTTTCGCCAAAAGCAAATGGCTCTGCTCAAAATAAGACCGCTCTTACAAAAGACATTTTAGATTGTCACTTTTCACCAACGATAGATACTCGATTATATATTTTTTGGTTTAAAGTAAGAAAACCTAATTTTGGATACACTAGAAATATGCCAATGGCTTCGTTTTTAACATAGAATATTCAAAAAGTATATTATGCTTCTCCTGTGTTTGCGAAAGTTACTTTAAAACTATAACTCTAAATAATCACTAACGATTATTTAACACAGATAACACAAGATATCACTCGTTGAGAAACACTGTGTTTTTAACACTCAAAAGAAATGTTTCAATTGACATTAGTTTCCTTGTTTTCACCAAAACAGTCGTTGCGCAAAACTTTCTAAGCTAGAAGGTAGAAGGTAGAATTTGAAATTCAAGAATACATTCCGAAGCCGTGTTCGGTTTATGCGTTATGCAATTTCGCACTATACTATTGTTCCCCTTTGGCAAAAAGGTGATCGTTTCGAACTGCATTATTACTCTAGACGTTTGTAAACATATTGTTGTGAAACATCCCTGTAATATTCTATAGCTTCGAATTAGCCGTTAAGGGCGAAGGGAAGTTGGGCGATATACAGTGGATAGGGGGTGTGTCAGGGGGCGAATGACAGGCGTGTGAGAAGTGGGCGCCAGGGCGTTAGTGGCGGGCTGGGTAAGACTTGGGGCGGTGAAGGAGAGCGGACCGAGCGGTTTCTCGGCGAGAGGGTGGTGCGGGTGGAGAGCAAGGCAAGAGGCGGTGGGTGGCGGTGCGTGATGGCACTGGAAGGCGGTGGTGCCGAGCTAAGGCGGGCAGAGGCGGGCCGGAAGAGCGGTTGGGTGAGGGTGGAGCGGAAGGCGGACAGATGAAGGGCGACGCAAGCGGCGCGGGCGTGAGTTGATAGGTGTGCAGAAGCAGCGGTGAGGAGCCGTCGAGCGGAAGATGCGGATGTCC
>BOPP01000062.1:1534830-1558146 GCA_017312745.1 Gryllus bimaculatus
TCCCACTCTATTCGCTCCTCGCCCCCCCCCCCACCACGCCATTTGGTCCACCCGGCGCGGACGGACTTTGGTTGCTGCAGCTGTGCCCTTTAAAAGATTGCCCAGCTCACAGGTAGCAACTACTTGGGAGCACTTGGGAGATGAGATCGTGTCATGGATTGTGCAACATTAATTGCGGTCACTCGATTCTGTTCATATTCAGTTTGATTAGCCGTTAGCGTTTACTGCATTGCATCTTAATGAACATTACGACAAAACGACATGTGTATTTTCTATAGTTCATGATTTATAATAGGTTTCCGCACAAGTTTCATTTCAATTATGACTATTCGTTCAATTGTTGAAAAGTATAAATACCCAAGAATCTTTTGATATCTGTTCCTAATAGAAGTAATAAGAGTTAGAAATTTGCTGTCTACGTGTTTTTGAACCACTGGACACGAATATCAGGTTTGCCAACAAGAGTTTGCCTGGAATCAATAATTTCCTTCATTAACATATGACACGAATTTATGTTAAAATTTAAATAAACATTAAACATGTTTTCCAACACTATTTTTACTTTCTCCACTACTTCGTAAAGAGAATCTGATTTTTCGTGCTCCTTTACCTTATATATTTAGTATATTAGCCTTTTTTCTTGAATGCGTACTAATATACTGAAAACCCATGTTTTAGGATTTTTGATACCGAAAAAAATGTTTTTCTGGAATTATTAGCCCATCTGTCCATCTGTCTGGAAACAACACTAATGCCTCCTCGCTACACAGATATTTACCAAGAGTTCTCTGCGAGCCACTGGAAAAGCCATAGAGAGAGTAGCCATAGTAGGACCGACTACTCGAGCGACTCTTACCGATCTATCATTTAAACTCAAACATACAAATTCTGAACAGGATTTAATTTCCCACTAAGAGCTATCACTGGCATGTCTGGCGGACCGGCCGGGGCAGAAACCGACCCGACACATCTGGTCGCGATTACCAGCCGAGGGAATTCGCACAGCCGGAGACCCGTTCCTGCAGGCAGAGCCTTGTGTGGCGCGTGGCGGGCAGTAGTTAGATCTCGTCGACGGGGACCGGTTCTTATCTGCCGGCGGATAGCATTTCGGTCACGACTACAAGAAGCCGCGGCCACAGCCGGAGTTGTAACCCCGGTAGCGCAGCTTCTAATGAAATCCTCGCACGACCTCACGGTCGCGTCACGATGGTAGATGGGAAGGGCTGCGGAGTTATGATGTTAAATTTGGCTCCGATCCAGAAATATTGATTCGAGACCATGTTGATGAGAGTTTGTGTGGAGGCATAAATTACTGTAATTAGCACTTTGCAGTAATAAATTCCGAAATAAAATTGCGCATTCTTTGTCGTTTGTTTTGTGTCTGTGTGCTTAATGTGTTTTTAATGGATGAGTTTTTAATCGTGCATGCAGTTCCAGTGTGTTGGTCAACTTTTTCTGCACTTCGGAATTTTGTGTACTTCCCTGGTAAATTAAATTAAATTACATAATGTGTTACGATGTCGTTCTGTAAATATGGCTGGCAATTTTAGCTCATTAGTAGTTTCACTGACAAATATACCAGAAAACAATTTTAATTTTATTTAGTGAAACCTCATATTTGTTTTCTCATTATTAAGTCTCATCCTACAATCCAAGATGAACTAAAATAAAGGACTAACATAACAAAAAGGGGAGAAACTTTCTCAGAGAGTACTTTTAAAAATAGTTCAATGCCAGCAGTCAAGCCATTGATTAATCTATAATTGGCAATTGGTTAGCAAGATCATAAACATCCGGACACGGCGTTATACTCATACTCAGTTCAGAAAACATATCCACGCGATGGTTTTCCAGAAAACGTCCCAAGGCGGTTAACATATTTATGAGAATATAAACATTCTGCTATAGGAGTATGAAACAAGTGTAGAGGAAATAAAATCAAATAAAGAGCACGTCAGTGATATAAATAATTTTGATATAGGAAGAGAAGCCTTTGAACTAGTTATTAAAACATCCCAATGCCGTGCGGACCTGGTAAGCGGAGCTCCAGCAGCTCTGAGTTAATTAGAATTTTGTAGTGAATAAACTTGAAGTCACAATGAAACGATATCGATCAGTCATTTTCATTTTATTTGCTACTAACTTTTCAACAGCGCAGGGGATAAGAAATGCTCTGTTCACTTCACACAGCAGTGTATTTGGCAGCCTATTCAGTAGTGAAGTGCAACAAAACTCGCAAATGTTACCACCCGGTGAAAAAATGGATTGCACCACGGACGGAGACCTGAACCAGTACAACCCCGAAGGAAATCTTGGGGTTGGCAACCGTAAATACGATTAGCGGAAAGATCTATCCTTCAATGAGAAGGTCTCACACCACAAAAAGGTCATTCGCTGAACTCTCAAACTTTCAAGAAAACAGAAGTAACGAATGTAGATTCCAAAAACTTTAGTGACTCATCTAAATTGTCGAATCAATCACATTATAACGTGCTTACCCAAAATAGAGTTAGTGCATTAAGTGACATTGATGTCGAAATCGAAGATAAAAGATTTGGTACTTAAACAATATTCCGAACGAAAATCTGTCTTATACAGATAACATTTCTCTAGTGCACAATACATCGCCGACGTCACAAATACACGTCATTTCACTATAGAACAAAGTGGAATTGGAACATTTGAAACCATGGAACATTTCACTGTGAAACAAGTCCAGTGTTTCGAGTAGCTTGATATCAAAAGTTAAATATGACAAAGTCAAGATCAGTGCCACAACCTCAAGAGCAAGAAGAGGTTTCTGTCAAAAATGCACCATTCTCCATTACACGAGTACATAACTTTCTCGTCTTTACGAAGTAATTTTAATTTTTACGAGAAATTAAAAATTAAAATCTTACTCTCCGTCTGCCCACGTTTATTTTTTCGGGAGCCTAGCCCGACCTGGTCACTTTTCCACAGTCTGTTTCCGCTCCGCTTTTTTCTACACCCCTCCCTCCGTCACGGATATACACCGTTCTACCACTTCCCCTCAGAATTGAATTGAATTGAATTGAATTAATGCCTTATTTAATGTGGCGAAACTCGGGCCATCATGCCCGCTCTTCCGTCTGACCACGCAAATTTCGCTACGCTCCTTTCACCAACTAGCAGAGGAAGGAGGTATTTCTTGAGCGAGAAACAGGCGATTTTGAATTTAGATCAGAGGATACGTCATTTAGGCTTGAGGACCTTTCACGTGCAAGTAAATCTACTAACATGGGACAGCCGGCTTTACTTCCCCTCCGAAGGAAGGCGTAGGAAGGAGTTTTTCGCCCTTAAAATCCACGGCATCGATCGGATTAGAACCCACCACCTTGGGTCTAACAGTCTCATACGCTAACCATTACACCATCGTCACCACTACCTCTCAGCCTCACCAAGCGCGGACGCTTCCCACGTCTAGGTCTCGCACAGCACGACCCGCCCACCCTGCTGTCTTGCATCGTCCATGTTGACTATTTTGGAATGGCCCGAGGGAAGCGTCGTGAAGGAAGACGTGGCGCGTGCGAGAGCGTCGCCCGCCGCCCACACACCGCCCACGCCGCCGCCGCCACCCGCCAGGGGCGATCGCCCGACTGCCGCCCGGTCGTAAACATGACCGGCGCGAGACCGGCCCCGCCCAGCAGGTCTGGCGACTGAGGCCCTCGCCGCCAGAGGCGCTCGGCGCGCCCCACGCGGGCTGCCCGTGGCACGACCTTGCGGAGCGGTTCCTGCATTCCGGATGGGTCACGTAACCTCTACAGATGATGGCTTGGGATATACTTCAATGATTGTTGCGTGATGCGCTATTTGCCGAACCGGGGAAATAGATTTTTTTCAGAAGAACCAGGGTCTACGCGTAATCCTTCCCCTCCCGTCCCTTCTAAACACCTCGTCCCTGGGCGTCAGGTGATAAGTTGAGCCGTGATCGATATCCGTTCACCAGGAACGTCTCTCCACACCAACCCGAATTAGGGCCTCGTTCAAAAAGTGTATTTATGTTGTTAACAAACAGATCGCTGGGAAATAAGTGAAAGGGTCAACACTTCCAGCATCAATTTTGATTGTGGTGACAACGCAATTTTTGTTTTCAAGCTGCAGTATGTGATACCAACATAATTTCTGTTGCAAGCACTCTCACCAACCAGGTGCCACTACGGAGAGACTTTCCTGGTTACCTCAATTGCCACGATCTAGAAAAGACTTCGCCGAAACTATTCGTCCCTACATACCCCACCAATTCCACAAAAAAGCTTTTGTATGCCTAGAAACATGAGAAGAAAATTCTGTTACTGATGATAGCATTCATGATAATAATTTTATGGCGTGAAAAATGAAGAAATACACAACGTGTCAAAAGTCGTAGGATACCTCCTAATATCGTGTCGGTCCATCGTTTGCTCGGCGAAGTGCAGAACTTTGACGTGGTATGATCGCAACGATTCTTTGGAAATCCCCTGCAGACATATTGAGCCGTGCTGACTCTATAGTTCTCCATAAATATGCAAAAGTGTTGCCCGTACACGATTTTATGTCCAAAATGACTTCTCGATAATGTCGATAAATGTTCGATGGAATGCCGATAAATGTTCGGTGGGATTCATGCCGTTCGATCCAATTGGCCAAATTATTCGCTCGAATTGTCCAGAATGTTCTTCGAAACAATCGCAAACAATTGTGACCTGGTACGAACGTCCTAGTAACGAAAAAGAGGATAAATCCTGTTGCTATGCTTAGTAAATTACTGTCTCTAACACGTTATGTAGCCAGAATCTGTTTTGTGGGTTCTTGTCACTGAAAAATCAATTGACGGCAAAACGCCTGTCTGCCTCATCGTCCGTCTGCAGTAAAGGATAGCACCTAAACCGGTGTGCTTGTTTCTCCCAAGTTATTACCCGAATGATCTGAATCGGCTTTAAGAGTTTTGAGAGTCCTTTCCATAAAGCCTTAAAAACACTTTCAAAATTTTTGATAATTTGATTAAACTTTGTCGTCCAATAGCGCAAGGAACGTTAACGATAATGGTTTAGGTCTCGAAAAAGATTCGATTTTTCGAAAAAGGCAGAAGTGAAACTTTTTGGTCGCCTTGCTACAACTACAATAATGAAGATAGAGATTTTTTTCTTAATAAAATCTGATTCGTAAGGGAGGATCTTTTAATAAGTTCATGTTTAATTTTTCAGTTATTTGAGAAGTTTTCGTGTAATTTTGCACAAAATATAGGTAATTATATTTTTTAAATATTATTTTCTCAAAACCCGCCCCAAATTTTACCCACATATTATCAAGGGACGTTAAAACAATATGATGTTTCTCTTTTTCAGCAAACTCTCCATACTTTCGAGAAACCATTTCAAAACTAAAAAAATAAAACATCGCGAATTTTGCTTTAAACAGAGTCCGTTTTGAAAACAGCCCGTTCAAAAATGTTACGAAAAATGTTTGGAAACCCATGTATATTTCGCGAATTTTGTGTTTGAAATTTATACAATTTCTATTTTTTTCTCAAAAACCACCTCAAATTTTTCATTCAACTTCTTCCCGTACGTAACAAGGGATGGTAATAAATATAGTCCGATTTTCGACAAGCTCCTGCTACACCACACGTGCAATAACTTATAAGGCTAAAGTTACTGTATGACATGGTACCAAGCTTCTCATACTCGCTGTAAGTACTTCTTTGCGAGGCGATGAATGTAGAAAATAAATTTTAATATAAAAATGATTGAGAATAAGAAAAGGAAGAAAATTCCAAGAAATGTACGATCTTATTTGTCCCGCTCAAATTCTACCCAATTCTACCGATCGTCCTTGCACTGACTGGAGGACAAAAAATGTAATCACTCCATAAAGAGGGAACGGTTGCAAAGCGTGTGCACGCTACAAATTACCCCGTTTGTCCTGACAAGGTTTTGAAGATTGTGTATGACTACATGATTATTTAATAAAGAAGAAGAATAAAAAACCAATGAATGAGAAGCGAGCGAGAAAACTCCCAAGAAATACAGCATATTGGTCCACCGAAAATTCTACCCCTCGGCTAAGGACAGAACAGATGACCAATAATTGTTATCCCTGCACATGTAATGCCTCATAAAGATAAATAACAAAATACAAACGAATGAGGATGGTTGGTTGATTCGTTGTCAGTAATTCTGGGCGCGACAACGGATAAGGTAATTGTAAGTATCCTGGGAGTGTAGTGCATATTTTCCTTTGGGAGGTCGCAGTGGACTGCCCCCACTAGATGGCGAGATCCGGCGCCGACTAACCGTCGACTAGCGAGGTTTTCCCCAACCAGGTATCTCCCATCAGCGGGGCCTCCCAGTCAGAGGCCTTGCAGTGATATATCTTATGCCCTGGGCCACCTCTGCCGAAACGACTGAATAAATGAGTAACAAAGCAAGGAAACTCCCAAGAAATACAGCATATTTGTCCGCCGGAAATTCAACCCCAATCGTCGAAGGACAGAACAGAAGGCTAATAAATGTAGTCACAGCACGTGCAATGCATCCATGAAGTGGGCGGGGCCGCGTTCACGAATCCAAACGGCTCGAACTGCTCGTCCCGCCTCGTTTTTCCCACCAATCACCGCCACCGCCCGCGTCCGCGGACGCCCTCGACTGGGATACTTCAAAAGGATTACAGAAAATTGCCCAATAGACGTTTTCCTCATTCTCTTTGATGCTGCCTGTCCAGCGACCGCTAGACGCTCGCGACGCGACGCGACGCCCGACCACGTCACGCGCCGGCGAGCTGTCAGCAGCGCTGCGCCCGGGCGTTCTCGGAACTAGCGGTCCGTCGATTGCCACCGCAAGGACGCGCCTGGGTGGGGACGCTTATCCCCTGTTCAAGGACCGTGTTAATGACTTCACGCTGGAAATCACTGGGTTCACGAGATGAAATCCGACAACTGGAAACGAGATCATATTATTAAATACATAATTTTTTGACAATGTACTGGCTTCTGAGGCGCTGAATCAACTAGGACACTCAAAAACAAACTTTTACTGTACAAAGTGCATTTAATGCCAATTTTGTATACATGCTTTCCAATTCTTACAAAGATTTCAATCTAAATTACTTCGCACTGCTGTTATATTCCCAATGCAATCCTTCATGCCTATTTGCAAATAAATACTATTAAACAAGTAATAACAAGTAACAGTGGCTGTTACCAACGGCGGATTGAGGGCCACCCAAACTTTCTGGTGCTGAACCTTTAGGATAACAGTCAACACGACTATAAATACACCATTAGATCTTAAATGTAGATTCAGTTGAGTTGTCACTGGGAAAAATAACTGTTTTAATTGTAAATTTATTGTTTTTGTTTATAATGTAATATTAAAATTCGAATTTTGTTACAATTAAAACTCTCCAGACGCCAGAAAATATTCTAGTACTCACCTGAAAAGGAGGTCGAACTCAGAGCTTTCCTAAATGGAAAGCACCAGATCAGAATCCCAACCTATGTCTGGATTCGAACCTTAGGAAGCCAACGCCCTATTACAGAGCCACCGCAGCTCCATTGTCAGCTACGTCATAAGCAGCTGTGTTAAAATTCATTCGGCACACCAATTTGAAAAAAAGCGGAATAACAATCAAATATTTGCATTTCATTCAAATTTCATTGTTTTTGACTTTTTCCCGAGTTCCTGGATAACTCACAAAAGACGTACACTCACTCTAGGTACGGTTCGATAGGCCTGAGGCTGGTTCGTTTCTGTCAATGTCAGTACGGAAACTAGTTATAGAGATAGCGAATAGTTTGAATAATAGTGGAGTTAATACGAACATGCAGCAAAGATGGATACCACGGTTCAGACTATCGCCGGTATATTTAGTACCTCAAAATGCCATCACATCAAATGGAACAAGTTTCAGAATGCAAATGTATATTACGAAATAATTTATGTTTTGAGAAATGTCTGGCATTTTATGTCGGATTAAACGCCTGTGAAACCGGCTGTTTAAATGTTTGACAGGAAGATGGAATCAAAGCCTGTAAACTTTTAAAGGTATCTTGATCTCCGTAAAAAGGCTAATTGAGAGATAAATCTGGTAGAGAAATGCTTGTAAACAACCTTTCTCCTTTAATGCATTACGTAGAGCCTAAGCAGAACAGATGCTGCGTGTTTGGAATGAATTTAAGTATTTTTAATGTTTCTTTTACAAGTTCCTTTATCTTACAGTCATTCTCTCCTGATCTACTCAAATAAGACTATTAGAAACATTCCTGTATTAATGACTGTAGATTTTCAGAAAAAATATTGATACATTTTGTATACAATGTCAAATCTGCTGCAAAGCGAGTTAACTCCTATTTCAACTGTCATTTCTTCTTCTTCTTCCTGTTCTGTGGATTGGGATGGAAAAGAACTGAAATTACCTCTACAACACGATCTAGAATTTTGAGTCGTAAAATCCATGTTTTAAGGTCTTTCGAGCTGCAACTTAGCGCACATATCAAAATTAAGATCTTTTAGTGCTTTTTAAATGATGGTAAAACGGTGTAGATGGGGAGGAGATACCTGCAATTTTATCCTAATGGTTAAAATCTAGATGTCTGTATGACGTTTGGTGAGGGTTTTGTACCAGGGTTCGTATTATTTTTCTTACGAATGTTGAAATTGAAGTTTGTTCAAGCTAGTTTTAGTGGAATTAATATAAAGTGGGCTTGCGTACAACGTTTGTCTTAAAATTGTCTTGTAAATTGCTACAACGGGTATATCTTGGATTGAGTTGTTCTTGTAAATTAATGGTTGTAGTAGAGAAAGGGTTTTTTTGTTTGGGTCACTTAAGCATTTGTTTTTTCTCACTTTAGCTTAGGGTATCTGTATTTTACAGGTTTGTTAGGGGATTGCCACACCATTATATTGTTGTTTAGAGTGAGGGAGGATGGGGGAAAGATGTTAATGAAAATATTTTACCAACGGGTTTAGTAGGATTAAACTGAATTTTAAATCTGGCGGTCCAGCTGTCGAGAAGGATTAAATAAAATTGGATTTGGGTTCGTAATTCATTGATGATTGTTTCAGAAAAGAATAAGAGAGTGCAATAGGGCTTTCATTCAGAATGAGTCGATCAGAAATATAAACGTTGAATAGGGTGACTGTGAGTGGAGAACCTCGGGGAAATCGGGTGTTTATTGTTCTTGGTTTGGATAAATGACAGTTGGCATTGACTGAGAAGGTTGAATCTCTTAGAAAACTGATTATTATTAATTTTAAATATTGGGATGTGCCTATTTGAATAATTTTGTGTAAATGAACTGGTTAGGGAGCTCCCAAAAAGATTGCGAGATGTCGAACATGAATATGATGTGCTTTTTTGAAAGCGGAATGTATAAATGTACGTTAGATAAACATAGCAGGAATGTTGCTAATCTCAATTTGTTAGTACTTTGATTTATTATCTCATCTATTTCTGCTTAAAGGGTATAGAAGAGATTCTCTAAGTCGAGAAAACGTGTGGAACGTGCTTATTTCCTATTCGTCACATAAATTTTACTGTTCTATGACGAAATAAAATCAAATGTCTAGTAAAGGGATAAAATACTGACAAAGATCGTTCAAAACGGATTAGCTCCATATGTGTATCATTCTTATTCTCAAGACTCAACAACAGTGTCAATTTCTCGCAATACCCATTGTTGGAAGAGAGGTGAAAGAACGTAACCCCAGAAACGCTTTGCATGAGAAGAGGTGATATCAGAGGTCGTTTCGTGTGTTCAGTGCGCTCTCCAAAACAGAGGAAAAGGTTCCGATTTAAGAGTCGCCGGAGTTCCGGCACACGTCGAACTCGAATTTGCACACGAAACTCAAATGGCAGACGACGAGCTGTAAGTTGCAGTAAATAAGAAAAATGTCAATCATGATATTTGTGACTCTCACATATGCATAAATATTATATATCTGTATTTCTTTAAAAATCAATACTGATTCATTTTGTTAACTGATAAATTTAGAAAACTTCATTATGTGATATCGTAATTAGTGGTGCTAAAACAATTTGTACTTCCTTGCCCGCGATTTCACGCAAAATTTCACGGTAAGTACTCAAATTTTCGAAAAATTGTGCATGATATTTTTTTAAATTATTTTTTAATGAACAGATTTCATTAAGGGAACGAATCTCTACATAGAGATATTGATTCTAAATTTAGCAATTGGATTTATCCACTTTTTCGTTACCAAGACCCTGAAATGACAGCTTTTCTTCTTATTACCTGGCGTTTTTTCGCGCAGCATTATGTAATTTTCTCTCTACTGCGTAGGTGGTAGCGAGATCGAAAAATTCAATTGTCACATGCACAATCTAATACAAGACGGTAGAACTCTTCCTCCTTTCATCGATTGTCGTCTGCCTAGATTCGTCTACCTAATTAAAAGGCCTCCGATCCCGAGCTTCTGCCTCGGCGCCCAGGTCCCCTGTGATGGATTCAAAAGGTTGCCCATTCCATCATTCACTTTCGGCGCCCAACCAAAAGCATTCGTACTGAACCCTAATTGGAAAGAGATTGCTCCTCCAAAAGCGACCATCACCGAGTTGCCCGACTGCGACACCAAGACTGATTATGACAAAGCTAAAGTCCTCAATCACAACATCACCTCTTCGTGGAACCAAAAAGCTAATTGTGCTTCTTATTGAGCTTTTGAACAAAATCCTGGTCTGTATTTCGTTTCAATAAATACTATTTTAAACATCTTACGAGTTGTATTTATTTTAGGTGGCTTTTCATCAACTCGGTGTTCAGCAAACTCATATGCATATGACGTATTTCATTTACTGAATTTTCAATTACAATTAGGATTATACACTAAGCACTTTACCAATTTAATATTTTAACGCGAAGGAATCTAAAAGTATGAAAATCGTCAATTGATTCTTTATTTGTATATATACGAATTAATATATTTCAACAATTGTATATGTAATATTACAATTTGGACATAAGCTGCGGTCTGATATTGAGATCACTTAAATGTCGCTAAAATTGAAGAGCTGAACACGAAGTCTTGTCCGTACAAATTAATGTCTTCTATTTTGCAAGTGCTGGTACCAGTCTATTTCTTCTAACTCTGTGTAGTTAGGTTGGAGACGTTTTCCATTTGTGCGGTTGCAAAGGACTTTTAAATAAGTGTTGGTCGACAATCTGATCTGATTATTTTTAATTAGAAGATTTTATCTCAAATTACTGTTAAAAATTAGAACAATTAAATTTGTTGAAAAAAATAAACTTTTTTTTTTTGCTTTCGCTTTCTTAACGGACAACCCTATGCTGTTGCAAGTGAAAAGGCGGCAGCCTAGTGATGTCATTGTTCGCTAGGATTTCTGCTTACTTTTTCTGACTTGCAGTCCACTAGGGGGAAATCAATAGATTATTTTAGAGAACCATATGTATCTTCAATTTTATATCCCTTTGCTATCCATAAACGTACAAAACCGGGAGAAAGTTTGCTAAAGAAATTTTTGAAGGGGAAAATATCATATTCGAATTTAACTCTATGAACTCTCAATCCAAAACTATATAACAATGAATGATATAGATTTAAACAAAAGTTTTGTGGAATTTATTTCATCCTTAATTCATAATACTTAACTCTTATTTTATAGAAATTATTCAGACCATAGAAGTATTTCCATCAAATCGAATTTTGGAAAGATAACGGTAGTGTTGCAAAATACGTACACTAAAATACATGTTCTAATAAATGTCCCACAGCTCGTGAAAGTCCTCATTTTTAAAATAATTATACTTCAAGAATACTCACAGATTTCAGTGGGATCAGTTTATCTCCATTTCCAGCATTTCTTTTCTACGACATTACGCATCGCAATGTGTTACTCAAACCATAACGTCGAGGAAACAGCTGGCGAGTGAACTCGCTCAAACACGGCGCAGATTCGATCCCACAACGCAAGATTCTCCCGCGTTTAACAATTGCAAATTGAACTGGAAGAATAACGGGCGAAAGAGAGCGGTTAGTGGCGGCGTCGGATTCATAAAACGGGGGGATCTACGCATCAATCGTTGCGGAAGAGGCACTTACGTCGCGGAAATATCGAGAAAAGAAGTAAACGGGATGACACAGGCTGATAGCGCGTGGCGAAGGGGCGGACGCGTGGTTGGGGGGCGTAATGAATACAAACGGCCGCCAGCGGACGCCATGAAAGCAAATGGAAGGGAATAAACCGCGGATTATGCCGCTAGGGGCAGCACCGGCGCCGGATGGAGCGGCTCCGCGGGCGACGCTCGCCCTGCACCGCAAGCCCCGCCTCCGCCTCCATCACCCCTTCACCCCGATATGCCCCTCCTCCGTCTGAGCATACTTCGCCCTCCCCAACTTCTCGCCCTCCAACCGGCTGTTACTTTTACTAAGAGAGGTAGATCAGGGCATTAAATGGACTGCAGTGCCTCTGACCGGGAGGTCCTAGTTCAAGTCCTGAAGGTTAGCAAAGTTTTCGACTCTGGCTAGATGGCTAGATCGAGTTCAGTCGCTATCTGGAGGGGAATTCTAGCGGCCGGCTGCTCTGGTCAGTAGTTTTCCGTGGTTTCTACGATCAATACCCAACGAATGCTGGAGAAGTACCTTAACAAACGGGCTATAGACCGCGCGCGATCTTTCCTTCCTTTCTCTAGTCATGTCCTCATCCCTTACACTTACACTACACTACCCCTCATGCTGGGAAACCGGTCGGGAGATAAGAGCTTGTTCGGATGGGGCGGTGTCCCGTTGATGGGAGATACCTTGTTGGGGAAACCCCACTAGCCGACACGTAGGTGAGCCCCGGAACTGACCATCCGGCGAGGAAAGATCATCGCCACCTTCAGAGGGAGAAAACATATACTAAACTTAGGAGACTAATTACCTGAGCAGTTGACGCGCCCGGTATCACTAATCAATCAATCACTCGATCCTGTTACTTTTCCGTGTACCATTCTTATGTTTTTCTCTTGCCGCTTCGTCTAAGATCCTTTACCTTCGTGCTTCCAGTGACTCTCTGCGTATGTCTACTAGTCCACTTTTGTTTCCAACTTTGTTTTCTTTCATGCCTCCGTCAGCGTCTCTCTGCTTATCACATCCTCTCCACCATGACCTCCCCTTCGTTTCCGCGCCTTATTGTACCTCCCTCTCCAGGGCAATAAAAACATTCTCCTGTTTGCCGTTTTCAGCTACCGGCACTCCACCTTTCCTTTTTTCCTGCCTCCACCAACGTCTCCCTACGCCTTCCTCGCCCTCTCTACCAAGTTTACCTTTACTTCTCCAACTCTCTTTCCAGTCACCTCTCCTTCCATGCTTCCACGAACGTCCCTGTCCCATCGCCTTCTCCACTCATACCTTTCAGTCCCTCTAAGCTCACGCCTAAATCTACCACTTCTGTTTCCTTTCGGTGTTGCCAGACGTACCAGGATCCTGGTATTTTACCAGGATTTTAATGAATATACCATGTACCAGGATGGAGATATCCCAGTACGTTTAAATACCAGGATTTTAAGTCTATGGTAATTGTTGATGTACAATTTAACAGTCGTACAATATTGTTGTTCAGCAATTTAAAACTAACACCAAAGTTAAAAATAATTATGACATTTGCAAAGACACTGCCCTAAAACATCAAGAATGACATATTGATAGACTTACTAGCACACGCTATAGTAGAAAAAAATTGAATGACGTTCAATTTTTTTCTACTATAGCTACCATTTAGTATCGATTCTTCCCAGTCTCCTTTATTCTCAGACTTCCATTTAGTATATCGATATAAAATGTATCGATATTGAGTGTACTTAAACGAAATTTCGATGCGCCTTAAATCCTATACTGATGATCTGTCAAAGGACAGTGTAAATAAAGCGAATATCAAATATATAAAATATATTAGAATATAATAGAATTATAATCTGAACAATTCCAGAATTTAAATGAATTGTCATTTGTACCAGATATTTTAGTAAAATTACTAGGCTTTTTGAAGGTTGGAACTGTAATATAAATTTAATCATCTAGCAACGCTGGTTTCCTTCTCCACCGTGAGGTGTTTCTCTCTGTCTCGGCCTAAGTGTTCCTCTCGGCACACATTTATGCTTTACTCTCTGCCTCGTATTTTCTTCCTCTCCCTACCTTCGTCTTTTTTTCTCTGCCACCCCGTCAATTAATCAAAACTTCACTTAGATTTCCTACGCGTCAAAAGCTTTCATCGTTCGAGAACTTCATTATTTTGTTTTTCAACTTACGGCAACCTTTTGAACGTAACGTCAAACGCTATTAAATTAATATCTTGCAAATATTGATAATCGTAATGTGCTTAAAAATAGTGTAGAAAATTGTACGTTTATCTTATTTTGTTGTTATATTGCATTTGTTGTGATTGTTTTGGAACTATCTTCCAGTGCTATCATATGTCTATGTCTATGTTGATGTCCTCATATTGTGTATGTAGTGCTCAAAACAACATACGTAGGTGAAATTGAATTTTATGTATTTCAGGTACGTGTGTTAGAGCAAAAGATATACAGAAGGCGATATATCATAGTCAGCAATAAAAGCATACACCTTTCTACTTAATTTTTAACATTCTCAAAAGCCCAAACAATTGACCAAGTTTCAAGCACTTTCACGAAACTTACTGCCTCAAATCATCGTATTTAAAAATAATTAGAATCTTAATTCGGCCAAATTAAAAACTTTTCTCCAGTGTTGGTAAATTTTAACTTTAAATCACAACAATTTAAACTGTAATTTTACAAATGTTTAAAATTTGCACATATTTGTTTTTCAAAACTCTTTTATTTTGAAATAAAAACTCTGGAGTGTTGATTTCTCTAGAAGTTAGCAGATAATTCTGTATCACACGAATACTGTCATTGTTCTACTACTAACTAACTAAAGATTTTAATGTTTTTTTAGCGGCAGGAAAACATTTACGAGTTTTAGAGAAACAAACAACTGGATTTGAGATTAAACAATCGAGGTAAAAAGTATCAACAGAGTTATCGATTATATCACATACTTTTTTCAAAAACGTATTTCGTATGGAAGTGGATTTAAGATTCCATATTTCCTCGTCTGAAAATAACTTTATTCAAAACTTACTGTTTCACGAAAAAAAGGTTTATAATCAAATTACGTGTTTTGGATCCTTGGAGTCATCCGGGCGCGATTGATTAAATAGAGGAAAATCATCCCTTTATTTGGAGAATATATTAACATTCCTCACTCTTTCCTTCGTCTCCAACGCTGTCAACGTCTTCATTCCTCTGGAACTCAAAAACTGGAGCTGCGACTTCTCAGATACGGGGTATTACATCACCACGGTAGCGGCAAACTAAATCGACTTTATGGCAGCTACGTGAAGAGAGAAGGATAAAGAGAAAGAGAGAGAAGGGGAGTAGGAGAGAGGGGAAGGGAGGCAAGAAGCGCAAAGTGTTGAGCGAGGGAGAATAAGCCATAAGGAGATGAAGGGGGCTTTGCGTCAGAAAGGAGAGGGTGAAAGCACTCGACGGATTAAGCGGAAAACTCGAATGTAGAGTTTATGCTGAAAGCCAGGGGAGGCAAACTGGGCGGATTATTACAGTACGGTGCGTAAAAATGCACATTTGCGACTACTTTATGAATCGTTAATATTAATCGAAATTGAAGTTTATTAGAAATCCATCATGAGTACATTGAGGATGATGAGAGAACAAGCAATTATATGTTGGCGTTTATGTTGAAAACGTGCCTTCAAGTAGCCATTCGATACGTGACGCTCTGTCCATTCGTCAAACGTCAATGGCGCTTCCAGAGTTGCAATTTGGAAAGAGTAATATAACATCGTATGGCGCAATATGACTGTTGTTTCGGAAGATGAATTAATGCCAGGGTCGTGTCACTCTCTTTCTGCTCGCTGTCGAACGAATGGGTCGTTCATTCGTTGGAAGCCAGCCGACATTTATTTGGGGGACAACAATCCTACTTGGAACAACTTCCATACTACGTGTCCATGCAATTTTAAACTTGGAATTACCTTGCGAAATCGTCTTTTTCACGTAGGAGTTCATTATTATTTATCAAAATAATAATAATGTATTCATTTATGTACTGGGGGCGGTAACAAATATAGTTCGAGCTTGCCAGCTAATATTTCGAAGACCGGGAATTATTAGGTTGGAGTACCGGTAGTGTTGGATGTTGTGTTGACCTCGTTTTATTGAACAACTAAATTCCATTTATTTTTTACATTTTAATTGAACGAACATCCTTTAGGGCGTAGACATAGAAATGTTTTTCCTGTGTGCTGAGTCTCGTAGTGAAAAAAAAAATTAGAATTTATTTGATTAATGATAGATAATTTGTTGAAAATTAAATGAAATGTACCTGACTTTCAGGAGACATTTTATGCACGTAATTAGGGCCCCTACTTTTGTCAGTGAACTATTTATCGTATACCCATAGTATTTGTACAAACTTCTTATGTCTAGGATCGATACGTCGGTTCCTCAATTGAGAAATGAAAACGAACTTAATTGTCTGTGAAATTAAGGCCTACAGTATACATAATCGAAGTAATTAAACAGATCTTAACCTTAATCTTCGTATTTTTCTGCTCCTCCTCCCTCAGGGACTAAACCTGTTGATCTGTTGCGACTCATTGATTATTCCATTTTCTTTTGGATATACCGATGCTTCCTGTCCCTCGATGTCCATAGAAGGAGAGTTCCTTTAGTATACGATTTTTCATCTTTAATACATGGTATTTTCATTTATACATTCTACATTCTTCAATTTTATGGTTTAGTATGTAAAGTCCGTGGTTCTTCCGTATGGTGTCATTTTTCAATCTCTCTCTTTGACCACAAAAATCTAATTTCAGCAGCTTATACTCTGTTAGAGGATTTTAAATTTACTACCTAATTTTCACTTTCATACAGCTCAATAGGTACTGCCACAAATTCTGTAAAATTTCAGTATTATATCTTTTTGTACTTTACGTCTAAGTGTTCTTTTAATGGTGCCACACATAGGGGTGAATCTTTCGAATTTTCTATGAACACCATGTTCTCCGAGGGATGATAAATCACATCCACGAAATCTAAAATTACTTGTTCAATTATCATATTTAAAACGCGCTTACGTCTTTCGAAGTGAGAACTTTGGAAATATATGGACTGGATTTTCATGAAACAGAAGCAAATTACAGAGCTTAGCTGTTTGTACAATTCGTATTAAGCTCCCTGTAGATTGCCTTCATTATCAGTAACTGAAACCTGGTGTTCTGCAAACACAAGGGTTTTGGTAGAAGTTGTCTTGAATGTTAAAATGTTCAAGCCGATGCTTCCCTTCCCTTACAACGTTGTCAAGGGGTATACAATGGACTCCTCTTAAAGTGAACTTCTGAGGACTAACATTTTTGTTTACTATATAATAAGTTCATTATTATATTAACTATATTCGATAATGTCAAAATTAAATAGAATTTCTTCATAATGATTTATTATAATAATAAGGCATTACAGAAAAATACATTAACAGTACGAACTAAAAATTTCAAAATAATGTATTTGGCTTTAAAAAATAATTTTCCATTGTTTGCCGCGTATTTTTTTAGTAACTTATCTAGATCTTTCTACAGAGTTCATGCTCTCTCCGTGCTAGATTGTACATTGTCTGCTGCTTTTAAGTATCGTAATACAGACTTGACACCCTTCAATGTCTCTTGCACTGTTGGAACACCATTTGTATCGTCTTCATCATTCATCAGTAAATTCCCCATTCTGTGTTTACTATCTCCACCTCACGGTAGACCTATTTGGTGATGACTTTCGCCGCCGATATGTTTTCCAAGTTGCCTGACCTTCGATTTTGGGGTTCAGAAGCAAAATATTTTTTTCAGGAAGGTATTCATTTCTATGACTATTTTCTACGTTCACTATAACTGAGGTTCAGAATTCACTATAATCAAATCTTGTACTCCTTTGTAATGTAAGTGAAAAGGGATCAGTGACTTAAGTTCACTATAACCGTACAAGTTCATTAAATTCGAGTTCACTATAGTCGGAGACGACTCTTTTAAATAGTATTGATGAAATTCAACACCCTTGACTAAAACTTTTGTTAGTTGTTACCTTAATCTTCTCAAAGTTAGTTCATGGTTTTCTGCAATCAATTCTAAGCTGATTCGCAGTAGCACAAACAATGGATCTCCTTCCTCATCTTGGCCCGATTTATTACTAGGGGGATTACGTGGGGGCTGATATGCCATCTCTACTACTACTGTCTAGTCTATTTTGAAAGACTACAACGGAACTGCGCGTAAACGGATATCAAGTCAACACTCAGCATGGCCAACACAACCATCGGTGAAAAAAAGGGGAAAAAGGAAGGATAGAGGGGAGAGAGATAGCGAGAGAGGGAGAGGGAGTGGGAGAGTGAAAGGGAGAGGGGGAGGGGGAGATGGAGGGAGAGGAAGAGGGAGAGGAAGAGGGGGAGGGGAAGGAGAGGGAGAGGAAGAGAGAGAGGGAGAGGGAGAGCGAGGACGGGAAAGAGATAGATAGATAGGGAGAGAGAGAGAGGTGTATATATGTGTGAGAGCGCCCGCGAGAGAGAAAAATAGATTCAGAGAAACGGTAAGTCAGAAAATAAACGATGCCAGCACGTATGATTCCATTGAAGCTTAAGCTGAAAATGACCTTGGAGAAACCAGTTTTTTTGTTAAAAAGTTTATTCATAAGAATATTAATTGACATATTCATTCTTATATTACGAATACGGCTACGGCATTACGCGCTACAAATCACAGCTCCAGCCTAGTGTTGAATTCTCTAATTCGTTCTTGATTACTTTCATTTTTCATTGCAGAAGACATAAACGCTACAAAAGCAACATTCTACTACAAGCATATATTATGACATGAATTATTCAGACATTGTTGCACAATACATCACCATGAAGATTCATGTGAAGATAAAATTAACTTTATTGCGTTTTCATATTGTATAATGTGCATTTACTGCCTACACAGGGATTTCCTCTGCATCAAGGGCTGAATATATTATCTACGAGCGCAGTGCATTAATGAAGGAATGAGTGCATACATAAAATATATAGTTTTTGTGGACGGTAGTTCTGGCTAAACGGGAAAGCTGTTCTTCATATCAAGTTTGCGTAACGGTAACATATGTTCTTGTCGTTTTGTTTTTAGAGCAAGTAAACGAGCTACGTAAAAAGTATAAATATTTGAAGGCCATATTTTGTCACATGCAGAGTTTTTACACACCGTTTCTTGTACAACACCGTATGAATTAAGCCAATGGATTTACATTTTAATTTGCCTTTTATTAAACGTAATATTCGTAAACATTCTATTTCTTAATTTTCCCTTCACCTCTATCTCCATTTTCATTGTAGCGCTTTCTCCTTTTAGTGCATCTGAAACATCTTATTTTATTCCTCAGTATAAACCACAGAACTTTTAGATCACTTTATCTCCATTGCAAAATTTTTATTACATTGGATAACAATTGTACAGAAGATAAGGAATGTGAAATACGTTTGTAATTTTTTTTCAAAAATATTTAATTATCTTCGTACCTGTATTTATTAATAACTTTTTGTAGTAGTCATTGGGGGAACAATTTTATTTGCATATTTTATTACCATGCGTTGGCACGTCACACTTTTCCAACTCATTATCTGAACACTGTCTCACCTCCAGTGACAAGGTTAAACCGCATAATTCGCCGTAAGCTTCTTTTAAGCCCGCGAACCAAACTTATGAGGTCATCTCGCCCTGCCAGAGTCTGGGCGTGGGTGGGTCTCACTAATAACTTTTGAATTATGCGCCATAAATCAGTGGCCGGGTCGCTCGCCCTTTGGCACAGGCGACGATGGCGACGGCAGCGGCGACGACGCAGTGACGACGGCGCTGCTGCTGCGGCGGCGGCGGCGGCCACCGCGGCTGACAGTCGAATATCGCGAGATATATCGATCGAAGTTCCCCTGCCACCCCACAGACCGCGCACCTCGCGTTTTTTGCTTCGCCCATCGGCGGCCCGGGCAGCGTCGCCGTTCTTTGCGTCCGCTTCTTGCGGTCACCGACGAGATCTAATCTATAAGTGACAAATTCAATTTATTGCGGCAATCGAGCCCATAAGTCAATTCACCTAAACGATTGACTCTGAAGGACAGCCATTTGCCTTATACGGCAGCGTCCAGCCATATTTAGCGTGACAGCCGCTTCGGAATCAATCATAGATGAGCAATTAAGGCACTGCGAACGGGCGATGGGTCTGTGGCCGTGCCGCCATGCCGGAATATAAATTGTTGTGGCCTGCGGTGGACGGCAGGATTGCAGTTTAGTTGATTTGTTATTTTGTGGAAGGTACTGTCACGCAGGGAACCGAACAAAATAGTCCGGCATTTCTTCGAAATAATCGCTTTTTACGACGGTGATGTCTTTCACCGCAACAATTTGAACAGAGATGCCATCCTGTGAGAGGCAGTTTGATCCGCTAGGAAAATTCCAGGAAGGTTCATAAGAGACTCTTATCCAGCTAATAACACTATATTTCTGGGTTTTAATGTGACGCAAATGTCACAATATTATTAACATCGGAGAGATTTCTTAGTTACGTTGTTTCTGGGTGATCGTCAAACGAGGATAACGTACAATATCGCGCAAAAACACTGAGTCGAATTAGTTGTAAAGATCAAGAAGTGCAGCGTATTTCAGTTATCAGATTGTAACTTTATAACCGCACGGAAAATTAAACGAAATGTTATGCAAATGGAATACATAATGGTTTCGGGTTTAAAACAAGATCACCAAAGCGGTAAGGATTGCGAGACAAACATGTTCATTGAAGTGAGTCTCATAAAGATAAACCTAACCAGAAATCTTACTCCCACCTGTGTGCTTTGCAATACCTCTCTGAACATCCATAATTTGTTGTACCAAAGAACTCTATAATGAATGGGCTTCTTGGCAGCTCTTTTTAGCTATAATTTAAATAAAAAATGTTCTATTTGAGTGATATTGAAATGGAGGTATCATAAAAATGAGTGCTTCACATACTTACTCCCCAGTGATTTAGAAGATTAAAATAACATTGCACATGATGTATCTTATATTTCTGTCAGGAAACAGCAGTGAAGTGTGCCGTGGTTTTGTAGAGATGCTTCCATTAGTCTATTTGGATGTAGACTTTCAAAGTTGGCAACAAAATACAAAAAAATGTATCATAAATCTGCAAAGTACACCGTACAAAATAAATGAACCTCTTCTTCACCTTTTATGCTTTTGTTGAGTTTAATAATTATATTTTAATTCAATGAAGCTCGATGGCACTTATATTCATATATGGTCAAATTGTCATTTTTTAATTACTTTGGGAGTAATAAAGAAAGTAATAGTGGTTCTATTTGAAAATTTAAACAATTATAAACCATGCTAAATAACAAATGACCACATACACATTAATATAAAGCTTTCACGGAACGATTTTAAGGCTATTTTGTTTACTCTCGAATCTCCCACAGAAGTTAAAATTTTCACAATTCGTTGGAAAGCCAAATATTGAAAAACCTAAAAGATAACATATGAAAACAGTCGTTTACTGCTTGTAAAAACATTTATTTCGAAACATTCCATACCCAATTTATTTCTTTTAAAGTATCTCTTTGCAATTCATTTTCACAATATGGAACTTTTACGTACATATACGATTCAACTTGCATATGCAACCTCATTTATACACGCAATTTATTCACGCCCTTTTCAAGCGGCAACAACGTGACACCACACAGCCAAATACACTTTCTAATGGATGCTTTTAAATTTCGAATCTTTATGCATAAAGCACCTAACTGTTTTACGATCAAACCGACTGAAGCGTGTAATTGCATGAGGATGACGTTCCATAATTGAGTAAATATGAGAGGTGAGCGTTTGCCGCCAGGCGGGAAACGCGCAGAGCGTAGATGGTTGGGGGTGGGGGATAGGGGGGTAGAGAGATTGCTGGTGTTCAGCGAGCGAGGGTCGCAGGAAAGCACAGAACTGGAATGGAAAGATGCCGCACGAAGCCGTCATGGAGGACGACATTGTTTTGTTGAGACAACAGAAAATCACGCGCACGTATGCTCGAGTGTGCAATGTTTTGTTCTGGAGAAGGTAGCAGAATGCCTAGAATCTGCTGACCTCACTCGGAGAACCCAGAATCCTTCGACTGATACGTCTTGAAACCATGACGGCGTTTCGTGAATTATTTAGATTACGATTATTTCGTCACAGCGTGCAATGACTAAATTGTTGATCTGTAAGATGATCTTATGACCTTGTGGAACATTTTCTCTCGACAATAATTAACTCGTCTTTTATTGGATATATTTATTATTGAGATTCATTGAAACACCGACCTGTTCAGAGCAAACAAATACTGTTTAATACTGTGATATTGTTATAATAAAAATATAATATGAAATATTTAATTATAAAATGTATTGATTATGGTTCTTCAGTTGTTGATTAGCATTGGGTAGTAGGTTTACAAGTAATAAACTAATAATAACTAGTAGTTTAGTATTATATTTTTAATTAAAACAATATCACTGTATTAAACAGTATTTGTTTGCTCTGAACTTAAATTGTATTTTTTTAAATCTCAAGCGGTCAATGTAAAAAAACAAACGTGCGACTTTGATTAATACATTTCTCTAATAAAAGCTGAATTTGGGGTTTTGATAGACAATAGATGCAATACGATACAATATGTCATCACCTAATTTTATCTAGATAAGGTTTCACTACGCGTTTTGAATGTTTTCTATTCCACTTAAATGTGGTTTAAAACTTTTAATTTTTTGGGTTAGATTTGAGCAAATTTATTCACGCCAATATCTGCGATGGCATCATTATGTGGCTTGAAGAAAAGAGAAAACTACGTGACATAAGCCCTTACCCACTTCGTATGTTGCCAATGACTTAGAACCAGGTTGTAAAATATTTCTTTTAATACAAATCGACACTATATTTTCAACGAATTTGTTGCAAGCGACTTTCCAAAGCGATGCAATAAATGTTCTTCGTTCAGCGAGTGCACATGCAGATGCAGGCATTGGCTTGTCATTAGGCAAGGTTAGTGGACGGCAGGGTGGTGTGAGACTTGGTGACGGTGAGGGCGAGGGTGATGGCGAGGGCGAAGGTGATGGCGAGGGCGAGGGTGATGGTGATGGCGAGGGCGAGGGTGATGGCGAGGGCGAGGGTGATGGCGAGGGCGAGGGTGATGGCGAGGGCGAGGGAAAGGGCGAGGGC